>PPJH02000029.1:0-149029 GCA_003705705.2 Blastobotrys raffinosifermentans
TTTTTCCTTTTTGTGGCGACTAGGGGGAAAGATATAAAAAAAAAAAAAAAAAAAAAAAAAAAAAAAAAAAATATTGAAAATTGATAACGGTCGTGCGGCGTGAAATTTCAACCTACAATGAAAAAGTTAAGATTGAAGAAGCAAAGAAATGGCCAAAGATTGGTTGATTAAGCTAAAGTCATATATACTACGTGCTAGTAGAATAGAATGTGGTTCTAAACCTACCTATAAAGTTGTAACTCCATCTTGGGCGTTCCTCTCTTTCTGTCTGATAGTCTCCCTTCTGATTTGAGAGTCTAAAGCTCGGGCTTTACTCGCAAGAAGTGACTAGGGCACTCATATCCATCAGGGTTATTGATCAAGTACAATTGGTGGTAGGTCTCGGCGTCCCAGAAGATCTTAATTGGTTCAATGGTGGTGACCACAGGGTTCTTATAGAAGGTCTGGTCATACTTTTGCTTGAGCTCCTCAGAGATGCGCTTCTGCTCGTCGTTGTGGTAAAAGATAGACGAACGGTACTGAGGGCCAGTGTCAGGTCCCTGTTTGTTGAGGGTAGTGGGATCATGCATTCTGAAGAAAAAGTCAATTAGAGTTTCGTAAGAAACAACCTTAGGGTCAAAGACAATCTGGAGGGCCTCAGCATGTCCAGTGGTGGAAGTGCACACCTCCCGGTAAGAAGGATCCGCCTTCTCACCACCAGTGTATCCTACTCGGCAGTCCACCAGGCCCTTTCCATCGCCAAAGTGCTTGCGGTAAAAGTGCTCAGTTCCCCAGAAGCATCCGGCAGCAACGGTGGCTACATCAGTTCCCTCAGGCACTTTCATGGAGGGGGACAAGGGTCCCTGTTCAACGTGAGAAGACATAACCGACTGAGAGAAATAACGATTCACAAACGATAGTCTAGAAGGTACGTTTTTCGATAACGGCAGAGTCGCATTTCTCACCCAAGCTGCTGCTAGCATCATCGCTGACAAATCGGGAAACGCTACCCGCATGTTCGCACAATATGGATGCACTACCGGTGAAAGCCGTTTTCGGGTAGGATCTATGAGAGGGCCAGAAAACCGTCCAGTGGATTGGTTATATAGTCAAACAAAACAAGCCCGGCAATTGCTACTGCCATCCAACAAGGGCGTTCCCACCTGATTGTGGACCCTGTTTTGACTTGTGGGCTGATTGCTGTTCATGGTGAAAGATGCGGACTAACGCCTCACATCCAGGGGCCCGAAGCCGTTGTCGACTTGTCAACGGTCAAGCGTCAGGCACCACAAAAGAGAAACCTGGGCATGATGTGAGAGTACGAATAAGGCAAGGAGTTGGATTCAAATTTTGTTAGTTTTATTCCGGTCTGGATTAATGGTTTATTCACGGACTAGAGTTAATAGGACCACCCGAGGTCTGCACAATGTATAAGGTACATACAATATACATAGGTTGACAACAGATTGAATAACAGATTGAATTAGTCTAAAAACGAGCGCCAGCGCTACCATATCTTGACATCGAGATCCACCGATCCCGTGGCAAGGACTAACCTCACCCCCTTGAGGTCTTTATCGTTAGATTCGTTATCGTCATGATCGTTATTAGTGGACTCATTAACCGACGCTATCCTGGGGGCCCACCTCAAACAAGATACAAAATGATTGTGTGCTTCTGAGATGACCTTGACACATCGCCCTTGTTGACTCAAGTCCCAGCATCTCATGCTTTTGTCATCGGACACTGAGATGAGGTACTTTCCTCCAGGGTGAAACGCTACTTGCCTCACCCAATTGTCATGTCCGGACAGGGTCTTGATCACTTCCCCTCGGGTGTTCCATAGTTTAATGGTCTTGTCACGAGAGGCCGTGGCAGCATATTCGAATGATGACGAAAAGGACGACTCGACCGGTTTCTTCAGTCCCTCAATGCTTGCCAGGTACTTATATGCGGAGCGAGGGGCAAATTCAGCACTCTCAATGACATGTTCGTGGCCAATTAGCACCAATTTTGTCTCCCCGGTGGAAATGGATGATATTCGGGCGGTCTGGTCTATTCCAGCTGACAAGGCGTACTCAGAATCTATAGATGGGCACACCGTCTTGACCCAATCAGAATGACCGTGGATAGTTCGTACTGCGTATCCGGACTTGACATCCCATACTCTAAGGGTCTTGTCTCTAGATGCTGATATTAGATAGGCTCCATTTGGAGTAAACCGCACTGATGAGATTGTGTGGTCATGCCCTGACAGGGTCTTGATATTAGCATAGTCATTTTGAGGATCCCACAGCTTGATTGTTAGATCTGATGAACATGACGCCAAAATCTCTTCCCCTGGCTGGCCACCATAATCGACATCCACCACGGCCTTTGTATGAGCCTTGATGGTCCTTTCTAGTTCTCCCAATTCCCAATCCCATACCTTTATAGTGCCGTCCTCACATGCCGACGCCAATGCCGAAAAGACAGAGTGGAAGGCCACTGCCGTGACCGGCTGGCGATGACTAGATAGAGTATGCCTGGGGGTTCGTGGCAGCCATGAAACGACATCTGCTGGTTTGCGGGAACCACCCAGAGCTCCCGACCCAGAAGACACGTTCTCCAGCTCAGACTTTAGCGTGGTCACTTGCGCCTCCAGCTCTAACACTTTGCGCTGTAACCGGACCACGCTTGTCCACTTTTTTTCTATAATCTGGGCCTGCTTCTTATTCTCATTAGCATCAGGGACCAAAGGAACGTCAAGATCTTTGGCAATGCGAGCGATTGTGTCATGTGGCACGCTTTGACTCGACAGGTATGCCACGAGAGATCGATTCAGCTCAGTTCGCTGCTTTTCCGACAGCAACGAGCCCGACATTTCATTATAAACCAGTCAGTCAAAGGGATTTTGTAACACGCTAGTGATTTTGGTTGTGTTGGATCGTACAAATGTCCCTGGAGGGAAGTGTGTTTGGTTCGTTCTGGCCTGTCCCCTGACCTCTACCCAATTTCGCCTTAACTTATAATAATACACACCGCTGGGAGTGTCTTAGGCTTAATTTGTGGTTCCTCCATGGTTGCCAGAGCAACGCTTGCTACCGGCGCCATTTGAAACACTGGCAAAAGTGCTTGTGCGGCTGCAAAAGAACTGCCCCCCAAAGGGTGCTTAGGGTCGGAGCGGCGGGCGTGACTGTGTTTCCTAATTAGGCAAGGAGAAGTCAAATGGCACACAATCATCGTAACAATTTGACCTTTGACCAAACGTCGACACAGGAAACTCATTAACGACATAGAAATGGCCGCCGCTAAAGCTTCTACTGCAAAGGCCCAGCAGGCCAAGAAGGCCGTTGCCTTGGGCACTCACGCCAACAAGGTGAACAAGGTCCGAACTTCGACCACCTTCCGTCGCCCCAAGACCCTCCAGCTGTCTCGTAACCCCAAGTACCTGCGAAAGAGCATTGCCCACTACCCTCGCATGGATGAGCACAAGATCATTGTCTCTCACGTCAACTCTGAGGGTGCTATCAAGAAGATTGAGGAGTCTAACACTCTGGTTCTGCGAGTCGATGTCAAGGCTAACAAGCACCAGATCAAGCAGGCCGTCAAGAAGCTTTACAACGCTGATGCTCTTAAGGTCAACACTCTGGTCCGTCCTGATGGAACCAAGAAGGCTTTTGTTCGCCTGACTGCCGATCACGATGCCCTGGACGTCGCCTCCCGAGCCGGATTCATCTAATTAATGAAGTACTGCGTCAGCAATGAAAACTTTTTCGTCATTTTGTGAATGAACCTGTACATGTATGTGTGCTTTTTAAATTGTAGGATAGTTTCTGTTTTGTTTTGTTCTGTTTTTTATTTTTTATTTTCTCGTCATTGATCATATGTGCTATCTATTTTAACAGGTCGTTAATAACTGGAGTCAAGTCTACATCCTCTGGGATGTGAATGCCCTTGAGGGCATCGTTGACGAGCCTTTTACGCTCGGACCGGGTGGGCAATTGGCTGATGGTTCCTCTGGCCTTTGCAATATAGTGAGAGCCCGAGGAATGATTGTGAATGGCAGACACTAGGAGAACCAGATTCACCTGGAGCTGCAAGACTGCGTCCATGTACTCATGACGGGACAGCAGTTTAGGGCCGGATGAAGGGGCAGAGCTAGAAGAGCTAGAAGTCTGTCCTGGAGGCACTCCCGAATTCACATGAGCCACCAGATGATTCTCCGTGTCGAGAATCTGTTGTGCCAATTGAGACCGATAGCTCTGTGGACTAAGCTCGGACCTGGACTTTGCCAGCTTTTGCAATGCACTGGCCTTGTCAGCAAAAATATCCCGGTATGCCTTGTTGTCAACTGACTGTGACAGAGTCTTGAGTGCTCTGGCAGCCGCCATGACTGTATCCTCCGAAGCAGCACTGGCGTTGACGGATGAGATCAAGTCATTGAGTGCAGTGCACACTTTGTATATATTGGGGTCCTGATAATCAGGCATTAGAATTAGCGGAAGGTAATCTCGCTCGTCTTGAGCGACAATTCCGCTCTGAGCATCAAAGAAATGCTTGGACGCCAGTGGGTCCCGGGTATCGGTCGAATCTAGGGCTGCGATAGCAGAATCCCCTTCCGAACCTCCTCTTGATGATGCGGTAGAATTCAAAGAGGATGATGAGGAAAAAGACGATGAGGCCGATGAATGCAAATCAGATTCAGAGTCTGTTGGATATTTTCGCCGAATATATGGTTCCACAGACCCCTGCTGTACATAGTACTGTTCCTTGAGCTTAACCTTGCGGATGTGTTCCCGCTCCTCAATCATATCCACAAGTTTCTCTGCTCCCGGCACATATCGGATCATCAGCTCCAACGCCTCTGGGTTATCCAAAACGTAATAGGATACTCCAAGGTAGCCTGCTCCAACAGCAGTGGCGCCCGCGGCCACCGTCAACAGCCGTCGAGCTCCAAAGGATGAAGTATAAACGCTTGCAGGCGATGGTCTAGCCACTGATCCAAACTTTCGAAGCGATGCTTTCAACATTCAGTGATACCAAAAAAATGAGGGCAAACGGGAGAAAAAATGCCTGCGTAGTAGATATACAAAAACAGGGCGTGTGTGCGGGACAGCTGATATGCAAGGCAAGCTTAACCAATTTCTGCGGGGCCCCAAGTTTTTCGCAACTAGGCAGCAGTCAAAACCGGTGGAGCCGTTTGGTTACTCCACACACAGACCAGGGTAAAGTGAGACGATCCGGTTCCAAGGCACCGACAAAGGGAATCCAAGCCACAAAGTCCAAATTCGACCTTTGATGCTCAACTGTGAGCTGCAATTGTTTCCTACTAAGGATGCTTCTCCGGGGTCTTCTCCGGGTGTCGGTTGGGAATTTGGGGGGGAAACTGTTCCGGTCCTTTTTCGTGATCAGGGTCGGATTAACTCAGGCCCAAAAACTAATAAAAAAATATAGGACAAGCCCGTAACTGGGATGAAGAGCAAATAAATATGTAAAGTCAGATACGTCAGTGCAACTTTACGCCATAGAAATGCTCGTATTGGCCTTGTCACTATAGTGATGTCATGCGTAAGGGTGGTGCCATATTTGCTGTCTGGTCTGATTTCGTGATGAAATGAGCGGCTGTGTGGGGGCCTTGAGCTCATGTGCTCCGAGGAACGGAAAAATGTCATTCCGGAGAACACAGAGCAACGAGATCATGGACCTTATGGGACCTTACGGAACCTTAAAGGTATCATAGAGAGGTGATGACTGTAGGGAGGTTTATAATTGGTCCTATTGTTCTATGGATTTGTAGGTTAGAGGGTTGGCCATGACAGATCCACCACCGGGAGGTCGCCCGGCCCCTCGGTAATGGTGTTAATAGTAGCTTGTTCGGTGAGTATGTATCGATTGGTCTGGATGCCAATCTTTGAAAGTTGCCGCCAATCCGCCAGTTTTTCATTCTTGAACCCATGGGCCGCTTCAGGATTTTCCCAGTGGCCCTGTGAAAAGGCCATGAGCGTGGTGATTCTCTTCTCCTCGAGGTCCAACACAAACGATACAACGGTGCCAGTTTCTTCCAGCCAGTTGACCTGCCAGACGTTCTTTCGAATCCTCTGGTAGTATGTGTTTTGATAATTGACTCGACCAGCCATTGGACCCCCATGAATCTTGTACACATACCGATACTCGTTGGGGATGTGAAATTCATACGTCCAACCATTGTCGTATGTATACACAATGTGCTTGTTGCGCAATTCGTTATCAAACTCGGGCTGGGGAACGGGGTTCCGAACCTCGCCTACCTTGGGATCGTAGTCGTCAACTGTCTTCGGGGGAGGGTAGGAAGTCATTGCGAAAGCTGTTATTCGATTTCATTTACCAGTTGCCTTTTATACTTTGTCGGACATAAGTTAATCCATCATCCAGTGAACCGTCTGTCCCCTCATCGGTCCGTTTGTTCCGTTTTTCCGTTCTCTTCATAGGGTGGTTAACTAACTCACGTAGGTGAAACCGCTGTACTATATACCGATGCGTCACTTGTGGATTGACCTAAGCCATTCAATCAAGGCGTCCTGGAACAAGATTCACATGAATTGTGTATATACTTCTGGAATGCCATCATTTTATTTTCCCTCAGCACATCGTACCTATTTCGCCTCGTGGTGACAACCTGCGGAATTGATATGACCGATCGTATTGATATGTTATGGTCATGTGACTATATATTCTAACGCGCGCGTCAGACTCCCTAGCGAACAAACGACAATGGTCACT
This sequence comes from Blastobotrys raffinosifermentans, assembly GCA_003705705.2. Lineage (NCBI taxonomy): Eukaryota > Fungi > Ascomycota > Dipodascomycetes > Dipodascales > Trichomonascaceae > Blastobotrys > Blastobotrys raffinosifermentans. The sequence goes on from PPJH02000029.1 coordinate 6,721, forward strand.
ACAATCTTTGTGACAAGAGTAAGTGGTGGTTCTTATTATCCCTGGCCTTACTAACAAGCACGGATATCGCAGTAATTGGGTGAAAGGAGCGCCAGTCCCTCCTCCTCCTACTGGGATAGATGGAGACCCAGTGTTGGCTGACCATGGCCGAGATCAAGCTAACGAATTAGCAGGGTACCTGTCTTCTGTAGAGCCTCGAATCCAACGGATCTACTCGTCTCCGTTTTATAGATGTATAGAGACGGTGGCCCCTAGTGCTAAATTGATGGCGGTCAAGATCTGCCCTGAGACTGGAGTTGGAGAATGGTTTGATCGAGAAAGAGCTACCCACCCTGTGCCCGCTCCTGCTGAGCAGTTGTCGCCTTTGTTCCCAGGTCTTATCGATGAGTCTTATAAGCCCATTACTCCCGTATCCAAAGACGGTGAAACTGTGGAGGAGCTCCACCAACGAGCAATCGAGTGCGTAACTAACCTCATTAACGAGCTCAAAAACGAGCCTGAGATCAAGACAATCTTACTGGTTACACATGCAGCCACTAAGATTGCCCTTGGTCGGGCCTTATTAGGCGATCCAAATGCTGAAATCCGCACTGGTACTTGTTCCGTCGATAAGTACGTCTTGTCATCCGACGACAAGAGTGGTGCCCCAGGCGATTGGACTCAACAATTGAATGGCTACGCCGATTTCCTCACCAAGGGAGAAGAAATGCACTGGTCTTTTGGTATGTTATTGCAAAGCAAATTATAATAATCTCCCCTCCTTTTGGCATTCAGCAGCAAAGGTTCCTAACTTCAGCCGACGCCTACGATACTGGGTCCACAGAGGCCATTGCTAAGGCCAATGATTCCCCCAATGGAGTTAAATCTGAGCCCGAGGACGAAAGAGTAGTAAGTTAATTGTGATAGTAATTTTTTTTTTGTGTCCTACTAATAATTAGTCTGTTTATATCCCCCTGGACATGTCTCAATCAGTATCTAACATCGCCAGCATGTCCTCATCGATTTCATCTCAGACGTCGGTGCAGATTGTTGATATGGATACTGAGCGACCATTGTTTAAGGTTGGGGATGGCATTTATGAGGGCCATTGGCATGATATGGTTGGAACTGAGGTCTACACAGATATGAAGGGACGGCCACTGGCCAAGACCCGAAAGAGACTCCAGCTTATTCCTGCCACTATGCGTGACCGGTCTGATCCGTCTGGCAATGATGCCTCTATCAATTACTGGCAGAAGCAAAAATCGGAAACTCTTATGGATAAGATACACAAGATCACTCAACAGAGATTAGCCGAGCAGGAAATGGAGGAAGACGAAGACGACGATCAAGAACAAGAACACGAACAAGACCATGAAATGGGTAATACTGACACTCCTATTAAACAAGAACCAACGACATGAATCACGAAATGCTAAAGACTATGTTTATGACACACTGGAAAAACAAAAATGAGTTTTAATATGTACATGTTAATATCCCTTCTTTCTTGCCTCAGACACCAACTTGAATAGTTTTCGTACTCCCATAGCAAAGTCTCTCTGCGCCTTCTCCATTCTCAATCGCTGCTTCTTCTTTCCAGGTCGTTCCCACGCTCGCTGTCGAACAACAATGCGGTTAATATTGTTAGATCGGTTGATACTGTTGAGCTGACGAAGAGCAGACTGCAGTCCAAACTGGCTCGACACGGCCACGGTTCGTCCTGCTAAGGTTCCAGTTCTGGGCAGTTTAAGATTTCTAAATGCATTGGCCTCCATCTGAGTGCTAAGGTCTCCCTTCTGAAGGAGATCGCTAGATGGAGCAGGGGCCTGCTCGTAAGGTGCAGGACCAGGGAACGCGAAGTCCTTGGAAAGCTGGTCAAACTGAGGTCGTCGCTTGCCTTTCAGTTCCCGGTCTGCCAGCAGCTCATTAAGTAGGTCGTTCTGTCTTGTGGTAGCACTTGGCTTCTTCTCGGGAAAGTTGTTTGGCGCTTCGCTGTTCGAGGCAAATCGAATTCCTACCGGCCGAAGGGTCATAGTAGGCCTGGCAGACCTCAAAGTCTGCATTCCTACTCTTTTCCACATGGTGTTTATAGTCCAACCAGTATCTGTGACCTCGTCGTCTACCGAAAAAAAGGTGAAAAATTCCCGAGCCGGTAAAGCCGCGCGGTCGCCTCGGACCGTCACTCAAAACCACCCCTTCCTCCTGGAAAGCTAGGGGGACCCGTCATACACCAGTTACAGAATAGACTAGCTAAGATGACCTCTTCGCTCCTGTACTGGCCACGCCGGCTCTACCGGTGGTACTCGATCGGCATCTTTCCCGTATACATGATGACTTTTGGAGAGAAACTTGTGACTAGTAAGTGAACCGGCCCTACCGAGAAGGAACTTTTGGTTTCTAACTTAGATCTTATTGTATTTACCATTCTAGCTTTGCTGGGATGGGCCGTGGTACTATATCTACCCCATCACGTTAGCATTGTTATTCACCGAACCTATTATTATCTGACCGGATCTAAAGACATGGCAGCGTTTGACCGACTATTATGACGCGCGACGCAGCATCTTACTGTAAAATAAACAACCTATCCGGTAGCTAATGTAATTATACCAAATGAACAAAGACTAATAATGCTTTCAAACAATTCTATGCTTATATACACCTATCCCAAACTAGGATACTTGCGATTGAATTGATCAACGTGATCCGCATAATCCTCTCCACTGCTCTGATGACGGTGTCGTCGCGGAGACCTTAAATAATGGGGCTTTGAGGGCACTTTGGGAGGTCCTTGGGATCCATTGGAAGAGCCGGAGCTAATGCGCGATAGTTGTCGAGCGTGGGAAGAGGCAGGGGTTTCCTTGGGTGCTGCGGGCAGAGGCTTTTCAAACTGTCTGGCCGATGGCTCTACCTTCTTGATAGTGGGCCTCATCTCAACGTCCGTACTGGGTCTTCGTGGCTTGGGAGGCGGAGCCGACTTTACGGGAGTAATTTCATCATTCTGTTCAGCAGAATCAGTATACTTTCCGTACCCGTGGGCTGTCCTTCGTGGAGGCGGTGATTCAGTCTCCCTCAAGAAGTTCTGAACTCTAGACTGAATAGCTGATGTGGTCTTAGGACGTACAATTGGCGCTCGCTTGCGCTCTTCCTGCCACTTATTCTTCTGAGGAGCTGCCACCCCCGACCCAGAATAGTTGCCTAGGCTCTCAGATGAGAAAGAATACCTATTGTTGGCATAATTCTTCAGCCCGGAGCCATCACGCTTGTCTTCACCAGACTTTCGTCCAACCTCAAAAGACGGATTCCGTTCTCTAGACGTAGCCCGTCTCGCTTCTGTGGACGTTCTTTTTGCCTCCGTAGAAGGACGCCTGATCTCTGCGGAAGGAGCTCTGTCTACTGGCGTCTTTCCTCTTATCACTGTCTCATAGGATTCGGAACTAGCAGACCGGCTACCACCAGAAAAGCCAAACGCATCGTTAATGATCCCCTTCAAAGAAGACATACTCGATCTCTTTACATGCTTGGAAGCTGAAGATCCTGTCCGTCTAATTTTCCAAGAATCGGTTCCACTATTGTAACTTGGCTTGCGACTGTGATTTGAATGGGTAGAAGACTTGCGATGCACATCCTTATCGTTATCCAGGGTCCTCAAAAAGTCCACATTAGAATCAATATGATTCGAATCGTCGTCTAGGATAACAGTATTGCTGCGCTGAGACAGTCCAGTGAGAATCTTCTTGAGTTCTTCGCGGTCGTCATTGGGCACAGAATCCATGAGGTTTGGGGACCTAGGCGGCTCATCCTCGACAAGCGAGCTACTGGACTGAATGTACATTGATACCGGACGTGAAGAGGGACCTGATACAGGCTTTCTACGAGGCAATGGTGGAGGACCCATCAACTGTGAGTCAGATGAGCCGGGCGGAGGAGACACAGATACCCTGGGCATCTGCTGTTGAGCAGAAGAGGGAATCTCATAAGATGAGTCCGATGAAACGTCGAGCAACTGCTCATCTTGTGACCGTTGCTTCCCAGAAGACTGTTGATCATAATTGTCGTTATCATCAATCAATATCAGGTCTTCATCAGGCCCAGAAGGGACAGAATTTTGGGCAGGGAAGTTGTATGTCTGAGACTCTGCAGGGGATGACTTCACAGGAGACTGCGACCTAGAGCGGAAATCGGCAGTATGCCTTTCAATGGGCGGCCTTGAATGAGACCGTGATTTTGGAGGCGATTCAAATGAGAATGTCTGCTGCTCTAAATTCTTGGTCAGTTCCTCGATGGTAGGGTATTTCTGGAATGCCTCATCAAAGTCATAATTAACCAAAGCACTAGCAGGTTCTGGGGTAGCTGCCCCTACTGACATTGAAACCTCCTGGCCACCAGGGGTGGTTGCTCCAGACACAGAAGCAGGAGCAGCACCAGCTGCAGAACCAGGATCCAATAACGTGAAAGGGTCGCTAAAAACTGCTGTCTTCTTAGGAACAGGCTGCTGCTTGGATGGTTCCTGGGAGACTGTTTCAGTGTAAGCTTGCAATCGGTCATTAATTGTCTCAGTGGAAGGCAAAGGAACGGGAGACTTGACCTGGGGTCTTCCTCGAGGCATTGGTTTAACACTCGGGATCTCCACGGGTTGCTGCTGTGGCACTGGAGCCCGTACAGTAGCACCAGCCCCAACAGGAGCTGCTAGAGTTGGTGCCGTTGTTACAGGCTGATATGAATCTGGTCGTTCGGGCGAATACTCCCTATACTGATCTGGTTTCTCTGGCTCTTGCAACAACACCTTCTCTTTCTCCTGCTGGACCTTCTTAGCAGCTGCAGAGTAAATATCCTTAATTGGCACCTCGACTCCACGCATGGAGCAAATCTCCTTCAAAACTTGATATATATTCGGTCTGTTTCGCGGGTCTTCGCGAAGCAGGGCCGAGATGACTCGTTTGAGACGGTCCGAATATGCCGGGCGCTCTGGGAAAACATAGCGGGCATGCAAAATGGCCAATTGACCCTCGCGCTCGAACGGAGTGGTATAGTAACAGAGCTTGTACAGGAAAACTCCCAACGCCCAAATATCAGACTTTTCGTCAATGGGGAAACCTCGGTAAATGTCAATCATTTCCGGAGACCGGTACTGGGCAGTAGTATGACGTTGAATGTCCTCTTCTAAAATGTGGAATTCAGTGGTGTTTCTAGGTTGACGAAGCACAGGCGACGCGGAGCCAAAATCACATAGTTTATACGTTCCGTCACCAGAGATTAACACGTTTTCAATCTTGAGATCCCGATGAATCAACGGAGGTTGAAGATAATGCATGTAAGCGAGACCACCAGTAATGTCATACATGATCTGTAAAATCTCATGCTCTCGAAGCTGGTCTCGAAGGCGAGTGTTCATAAAATCAATCAATCCGTGGCGAGAACAGTACTCCATGAGTAGAAACACCTCATAACCCACACCACCGGCCATCCGGGCAGCATGAGAGTCTATGTAGCGGACAATATTAGGATGGCCCTTGAGTCGTTTCATGGCGTCGACCTCTGCTCTCAACAAGTTCAAGTGGGCCTTGTCCGGTACCATCACTCTCTTGAGACAGGCAATGTCGCTGCCATCTTCGTCGGCAGGGGAGCAATGGCACGTGTAAACATGGGCAAAACCGCCCTCTGAGATGTAAGATTTGATGACCACTTGGTGGGATCCGACAATGAGTTTGGTACCAGGGGCATAAGCACCTGGGGGAGCGGTTGGGTTTTGCATAACTGGGAAAGCTGTTAGTCGGTTATTACAAAGGACACAGCTTCAACAAATTAGCTTACTCAATAGTTGGTCATGGAATGATCTCGAGCAGTCTATAGCCAGGCAATCTTCTATGTTTTGGTCAGGGCCCCAGCCGGGGTACTGTTTGGTGAAGGAAGGATGACGTTCCGTTTAGGCTGAGTTGCCTACCGTGGTGACGTAGTATTGATGCAAAATAATAACACTGCAAACGGCGGAATCGAACCCACACTCCTTGGCGAGGCTGCAGGTTTGCGCGCGACAGTTATTTTGGAGTGCTGTGAACAAGCTCGTTTTCGATACCAAACGATCTAGAAACCATGGCCGAAGTGGCGAATCCGGTGGTGCTACCACTGGAACTAGTGGACAAGTGTATTGGCTCTAAAGTGTGGGTTGTTTTGAAGTCGAATGTTGGTAAGTTTTAGTGTTGAAAAATGGCCACGACTGGTCTCTAACAGCAGAATTCTCGGGAACTCTGGTAGGATTTGACGACTTTGTTAATATGGTGCTCAAGGATGTGACCGAATACGATGCTGAGGGAAACGAGCACAAGCTGCCAAAGATTCTTCTTAACGGAAACAACGTTTGTATGATCATCCCTGCCGCGGAGCAGAACTAATGAGTTTTTTTACAGTAATGTTACAATATTACAGAGTGTTACAATAACAGTCAAAAAAATATGGTTAGAATGTAGTTTCGACGTAGTTACCACAATTCCTTTTCGCTTGTGTTTTCAGGCGGTGGATTCTGTAAATCTTCCTGGTCCTCAGATGTCTCCTCCTTCTTAGTCTTTTCTAAAGCGTCGAGGTCAGTTGAAGACAGTTTCCATAGAATCATTTGAAACACCGATCTGTAGGGACGGAATTGGTGCGCTACCCATTCCATTGTTCGCTTGTCATGGACTTTCCACTTTGACTTTGCTCCATCTTTTGTCTTTGCCAGCTTCCGATCTTTAGCCCTTGATGACTTTCCTGGAGAATGTAGTCCATCCAGGGGAATTGACCAGTCCACCTGCTTGAGTTCTTGCATGATCCACGGTCTCTGTTGGATATAATTTGCCATTCCTCGCTGGACTCCAAGGTCACCAATAGAAAATACATCCATGCGTCGCAAACAAAACAGTAGGAACATGTCTGCAGACCAAGGACCCAGGCCCTTGAGGGCCACCAATTCGTCCACTACCGTATCGTCATCGTCACCCCTTAACTTTTCTTCAGAAATTGTACCATTACTAAATGCTTCTGCCAAGCCCCAAATGTACTCTGCTTTACGGGCAGATAAACCTGCACTTCTTAAAGTGTCTAATGGCTTTTCTCTGACCATTTCTGGAGTTGGAAAATGACCCAATTCAGTGCCTGGTTCAAGGTCCGGGTAGAACAACCGCACAAACTTTGTAAGAATGGACTTTGCAGCTGCTCCAGACACCTGCTGTGCACAAATCCCTCGGGCAAGGTGCTGGAAACATGTCATTGTATCCGACGCAACAGTCTCCGCTAAGAATGGTGTGAACGTGCTAGTCTCGATCACCGGTCTCAATGACGGGTCGACAGTCAGGACATATTGCAGCCCTTTTGAAAACTCTTCCATGTACTTTCCCAGTACATCATTAGACAGAGGTTCAACAGGGGCAGAGGGTCGAAACTTGGACTTTGTGGGTGTCCTAGGTACGCTATCTAACGACGGGATCACATCAATTGTTCGTTTTGCCTTTGGAGTTTGGGGCGCATCCTCTCTCTTCAACGAGTTCCCATTGGCCTTGCTCTTACTGGCCGTTCCGTTTACATCAGAGACAGAGGAATCCCGTTGATAGACAACAGTTCTCTGAGTAGCTCTAGATCTGGTTATGGCTGGCATTCTAATCCGGAGTCTATGAAGCCGAAGCATAAAAGAGCGGCTATCTTATCATTAGAAATCAAAAAAATACGGGGTCGGTATCGTCAAAAAGTAGAGCATCTTAATGGTTATTGCACGTATAGAAAAAATTAATGTTAGAGAAATTTAGCATACGGGCCATAATCCGGTGAGTTGAGTATGAGGTTCGGACAGACCCATATCGTTAAGCAGGCGACCAGCGACTGCATTCTCGAGGTCCACCTTGTGAGGATATCCTAGCATTGGTGGGCTGGCAAGGCACTCTCGGGCCATTTCCAGGCCGAACAGTCTTTGGCCCTTTGCAGAGACTCCCGTGACATGACCGACTATTTTGTCAGATAATGTTTGGACATTGAGAGGGGTCAATTTTCCCTGGTGCTCGTTGGCCAATGGTCTAACTTGTCCTCCTTGGTTGATGTCAACAAGATTGCCATTGGCTACCACTACAGCTTGCTCCCCATTGTAGATGTATGGTGAAGCATTGAGACCGTATACGCGCTTTGCAAGCCGACTGTAAATGCATGCTACCACAACGTCAATGCCAGGGATGCCGTCAAATACGATTCCTGACAGGAAGCACCTGGCTCCCAGCCCAGGGTTGATGATCTCTTCAGCACCAATATGGTTGTGGAGGGCACGGAGATTGGGACGGATGATTGGGTTCGTCAGCTGTGCCAGAGATTTAGATAATGCTTCGAGAAGGGCAGCTGGAGAGTTGTCATTGTGGTCTAGACTGGTGATCTCCATTTGGTTTTCGATAGGCGCTAGAATGGTCTGCTCTGTCATGTTGGCATACCTGGGTTTATAAAAGGCATCTAAGTGTAGGAGAAGGTCGAAGGGTTGATCAACCGATGTGCAATTCAGAGCAGATATTTCTTGTAACGCAACAGCCTGGGTAAGCGATACCAGGCATGCTCTGGAATACTTTCTAACGCTGCGACTATCATGTTGCAAGAGTCGGTGAAGCTCAATTCTGGCTCGTGGTCCAATATGACACAGTTGGACTATGCCTTTGTGCATTTCGTCGTTACGGGTGGAACAATACTTGTCGACATTGAGGCGAACGCACTTGTCAATATGCAATTGGTATTGATAGTCTCTTCTGAGGTTTGCTTCCGGAAATTGATTACATTGTGCTTCGGCGTAAAGCACGTCAAGATGCCTGTGCCAGAGGTGGTCTGATTCTAAGGTACTCCACAGGGTCCTGCAAGAATAACTGAGATTCAGCAATGACTGGGAAGGCAGATAGTCTGCAATTGAGTATAATATTTCAACGGGAAGGTTCATGGCGCGGGTCTGGCGGGTGAAGGTATTTAAGGTATAATTTGCTCACGAGCACTTTTCTGAGATTGAGTGGAAATTTAGCAGATTTTTTGCGCTGGATTGAGCTAATTTATTGTAAAAAGCTCAAAATGATGGCGGAGACCTGATTTGATGACCTGGAGATAGCACTAAGACCGCGAGGGCTCTTATGCTACTGGTCCATGACCTTCAAGGTGACTGACTATCAAGCAAATGGGGGCCTACGGAACAAAGATTATTAACTTGCGGAAATAGAAGCATGTCAATTAATTCCATTGTTGTTTCAAACATACTACAGTCCTTATGAGGCACCGTAGGCCTGCTTTTCGTACATGACATGATACCGCAATCAAGATTTGGCCGGCTCTGATACGGGTTGGTGCCATATAGCTTGTACAGTGGTTATCGATATTATTCACACTTTACCATTGGCTGTTGGATTCCAATCATTCAGACACACTTGATTATATTCTCCATCGTCTTCAATACTTGCAAGTCCATTTTCAACATCGCTTACGTCTTATCAAGATGGTCATTTAAGGTTATCTGATCGACAGAGCGGCGAGCGGCTACATCTTGACAGGCAACTGCCCTAGATCAAGAACCAACATCCGTACTCAATTTATACACAATCAGCCTATAGATATGCTCACTACATTAGCTAGCTAACTATTCCTCCATTCCAGGGCTCACTTCATGTGGTGGTACTTACCTCCGTCACAAGATCGCCAGACCGCCTGCTTTGAGATTTCCACTGAACCCCTGATTCTCGTCAAACCTGATCCTGATTCGCTTTTTCAAACCCAGTACCTGCTGACCGCCATACGACCATGCGAACCATATGATTAGGTATTATTCCAGAAACTGAATCACGCATTCGTATCTGTCAGCCGGCGACACCTGGCGCAGTGCGTGACCAGCGCGCTTTAGACAGGCCGCCTTGCCGTTGCGTGCCGATCGATCTGGCGGTGATCCGGGGTCATTAATCCGCTTGGCGATCCTTTTAACAGGCCAAATTCAATTCAGACAACATAGAAATCCACATATAAACGACAAAATTGGCCTACAGATAACCCGAACCAAATCCACCTGTCCATTGTGGGTCTATTTCTGGCCGTAAATAATGTCACTCCTGCACCTCCACACGTGCGATCGCGCATACGTCGTCGGCCCGTCAGGAATGCGGTTAACCAAACTAAGCGAATTCGCAATTGTCTCCACTCTCTCACCAGACTATAGGCTGTCCCACTTAACTGGCCAATATTATTTGCTACAGATTTCAGATTTCAGTTAAATCTGGGGAGATCATCGCGATCAACAAGTAATAAAAACTAGACACTGCGTTAGTAACCTCAGACAGGTTGACTGTACTGCTCTTAGAAAAAGCGTGTGTTGCTGAGATCATATCGCTGGAAATTAGGGAAGGGCTAAGTCGAGTGTTGCAAGATGAAGTTGCTCGCGTTGTATGCTACCCTGAGCGTGGCGGCGCCACTAGGCCTAGGCAGCATTGCTGATAGACTGTCATGGCTGTTTTCATCTTCGAGCCCAAGCCACCCTAAGCCACTTTCGCTTAAACCGCTCACATTTTACGACCCGGACGACAAGCTAGAAACAGATGGAATTGCTAGCGTTGAATTTCTTGAGTGGTTATATAATCAGTCTTCTTACTCACTGGATTCTATTATCGACAACATTGGCGGCTACGGATCGGTCGGAGACTTCCATGGTGCTCAGTGGAGTGAAGCTCCCATAGTGCTACCAGGTGCTGTAGTGGCCTCGCCGTCAAAGTCAGACCCAGACTACTTTTATCAATGGACTCGAGACGCTGCTATGGCCATTCAAGCTCTGGTGACAAAGTTCAAGGACGAGGGTGGAACCAACAAGAACATTTCCCACATCATTGATGATTATGTCCGCACAAGCTACATTCTCCAGCGTACTGACAACCCCTCGGGGTCGTTCGAGACACTAGAGGGTCTTGGAGAACCCAAATTCCGGGTGGATGGATCCCCGTTTCTCAATGAATGGGGACGTCCTCAGCGAGACGGTCCGGCCCTTCGAGCGCTGGCAATCATGAGCTACATGAGGGCTCAACTGGAAGTGTTGCAATGGGGTGGTTATTCGGACATGGAGTCGCTGGTTACTCGATACCGTGGAGTACTAGTGCCAGACCTGGACTATGTTCAACAGACCTGGTTTCAAGAAGGGTTCGATATTTGGGAAGAAATGTATGGCCTACACTACTTTACTGCCATTGCCCAGATCAAGGCCATGCAACAAGGTGCACGGTTTGCTAGGGTGGTGGGCGACTTTACCCGGGCAAACCTGTATGAGAAGACTGCCCGAGAGATGATTCCCAATGTTAGAAAAATGTTTGTGGACCAAAAGAATCGAATTGTCGCCAATGTTCCAAGCAAGGACAGATCCGGCATTGACTGTAGCACATTAATTGCTGCCGTCCACTCGTCAATTGGCACATCATTTTCATCTCAATTTGGTGTGTACGACGAGGAAGCGTTTACAATCGCCTCTCCAGAAGTGCTTAATACCATTCAAGCATTGATACAAGACATGTCTAGTCGGTTCCAAATCAACAAGGATAGAATCAAGCGTGCCAAAAGTTCGTCTGGGTTGGTGGGAGTAGCTATTGGACGGTACCCAGGCGATGTCTACGACGGGTATGGCACAAGTGCAGGCAACCCCTGGTTCTTGTGTACAGCTACTGTAGCCAATGCTCTGTATAAACTGGCTGAACATTATCAAATTCAGCCCCAAAATTCCAAGCTCAAGGTGCATGAGCTTTTTGCTCCCTTGGTGAAGGAGAAGGTTGGCAAGGAGATTAGCCGAGACGACTCTAAATATGAGCAAGTTGTGCGAGGACTGATTGCGTACGGAGACTCTTTTATGGATGTGATTCGACATCACCAGGGCCATGACGGCTCCATGAGCGAGCAGTTCAACAGAGACACCGGATACATGCAGGGTGCCCGACACTTGACCTGGTCGTATGAAGCATTCTGGACTGCTACCTTCCAGCGCAATCAGACAATGAAGCAAGTCTGGTAATCGCACCAGCCAACAACAATGCCCAACAATGCCACGGACCCAACCACCAACAACTACAATAATGAGCTATGAGTATCCAAGCATGATCAAATGCAACATTAAACTATGCTATCCTATATACACCCTAATAGATAATATCCAATTGCTCTCGCATGGTCTTGGGAAGCGCCAGACCTACTCGCTGAGCACTGAGACGGATTCGTTCTTCATCATCCATGGTCGCACCAGGATTGTATCTGGCGATCAGATCCTTGTAAGTTCGCTGGGATCGCAAGTATTCCCATACTTCGTGGCCGTATTCAAGGGTCTGCTTTGGATCCTTGGCTGCCCCAGCAAAACACTCCCTCAGAGCTTTGGAGTCGTACAAGGGGCCGGCGCTCAGTCGCTTGGACAGGGCTGGCGATGGATTTGCAACGTTTCGACCCTCAGCTTGGGCCTGCTTTTGTTCGGCCAACCGCTTTCGATAAGCCGCCAGAGCAGCTTCCCGTCGCTTCAACTGGGCCGTTTGGGCCTTTGAAGCCTCCAGGGCCTGAAAGCTCAGCTCCCTATACAGGCGTCTATACAGCACTCGTGCGTCCATTAAGAATTTTGTCAGAGCCACACGCGCACTGGCTGCTGGTTGTCGGCTCTTGGGCTCCGGCTGATGATCGGAATCCCCCGAGCGTGCATATACGGTGAGAGCATCTACAAGAAAAAACATGACGACATTAGTACCATTTTGTGGCATTGCCTTCACAAGAATTAATATACAACTTTACACAATCTTCGACTAGTCTGAAATAGTTTATACTCTGTAACTATTCCAACATGCCTCTATATTTTTACATAATTTTATTCTGTTTTTCCCCAGAGCCAGCCTCGCTGCCAGCCTCACGCGGACAAAGATCCGTGCCCTTCGGCCCTTACGACCGAGACAGGCCATTGCAAACCACAATTGTAACAACCAGCACCCTTACCTACACCAGAGATCATTGGGCCTAGTTGTTGCCAGCGCACAATGTTAATTGTACCGTACAGATGTCTCCATGTAATCTCCTGCGTCCCCACTGCCGTGCGAGCCGAGTTTCGGAGAAATGAGCCCGAATGGAACCGGAATTTTTTTTTCCGATGCAGAAAAAATATATTTTGTGTGGGAATTGAACGTTTCCTCTTTCTTCACCTACAATGCTGCGAACCGTTAAGGTGAGTTTGTTTGAGAGCTGTTAAGAGGAATGAAACGATTGCTAACTGTAGACCCTATCGCCTGCCGCCCCTCGCCTGGCCCGTACCCTCGCTACCGCTGCTTCGGTCGAGACCCCCAACTTCGAGCCCAAGAAGTACGGAGAGCGCTACACCGTTACGCTCATTCCTGGAGATGGTATTGGAAACGAAATTGCAGAGTCGGTCAAGACAATCTTCAAGCACTCCAACGTGCCTGTGGACTTTGAGCAGATTAACGTGACCGGAGTGCCCAAGGAGGGCACCTCTTCGGGAGACTACCCCGAGCTGTACAAGCAGGGTCTGGAGTCGCTCAAGCGCAACCGCGTCGGTCTCAAGGGTATTCTGCACACTCCTCTGGAGCGATCCGGACACCCTTCGTTCAACGTTGCCCTGCGAAAGGAGCTGGACATTTTTGCTTCCGTGGCCCTTATCAAGTCCATCCCTGGCGTGGAGACCCGTCTCAACAACATCGACATGGTGCTGGTGCGAGAGAACACTGAGGGAGAGTACTCTGGTCTGGAGCACAAGCCTAACAACGACATTGTGGAGTCGCTCAAGATTATCACCTCTTACAACTCTGAGCGAATTGGTCGATTTGCCTTTGACTTTGCTACCCTCAACAACCGAAAGAAGGTGACTGCCATCCACAAGGCCAACATTATGAAGCAGTCTGACGGTCTGTTCCGTTCCACCATCAAGAAGGTTGGTGAGTCTTACCCCGGCATTGAGGTCAACGACATGATTGTCGACAACGCTTCCATGCAGGCCGTGTCTAACCCCCAGCAGTTTGATGTGCTGGTGACCCCCAACTTGTACGGAACCATTCTGTCTAACATTGGTGCTGGTCTGGTCGGAGGTCCTGGTGTGGTGCCCGGAGCCTCCCTGGGACGAGAGTACGCCATCTTCGAGCCTGGTTGCCGACACGTCGGACTGGACATTGAGGGCCGCAACACTGCCAACCCCACTGCCATGATCCTGTCTGCTTCCATGATGCTGCGACACCTCGGCCTCCAGAAGTTTGCTGACAACATTTCTGCTGCCACTTACGCCGTTCTCAAGGAGGGCAAGGTCCGCACTCCTGACATTGGCGGCTCTTCTTCTACCTCCGACGTCACCCGTGCCGTCCTGGACACTATGGAGAAGCTTTAAATGTGATCCATGAAAACGTACGCTTATGTACTATACTCTAACATGTCTTTCAACCTATAATTACAATTAGATTCTTTTGTAGTTCCTTCTACCCCTGGTTCCCCTGGTTCGTTGATTATGAGGCTTATGAGGCTCCCGTCATTCTGTCCTGAATGGTGCTAATTATCTTACAGAGACATTGTCCACATTGTCAATAGAGAAACGAAAACAAAAAAACAAAACAAAAAAACCAAAGATCCTGGCAGAATCTAGAGTACCCGCAAGGTGTATTGCCCAAAGATAATACAAACCCGCCTGCTCCACCGGATAATCACACGTTTGCAGCAGCTTAACAGGGTGATTGATGGTCATGAGCGCCGCTCTCTCCTCACGTGGACAACCCCGTCTTATCTTATTTATCTTCTCTCAACTTGCTCTGGGGTCATCCGCAACAGCACACAATGTCATTCAGCGCGGACAGCACGCTCATGCTGGAAGAGCCCTTGCTAAGGGTTCCGTACGAAATAATGAGAAGGACTTTTAAATCTGCTCAGAAGCACATTGAGCGAGACGTGCCTGCGGTGACGACTTCCTTGTCGGAGCTTAGTGATTCGTCCGTAGACGCCACAGAAGCATCGGAAAAGCTCAAGGGCATGACCATGAAGCTTAGAGGGCTCAAGCGCAAGCTATCAGAGCTTAGACAGGAACAGGATAGAAACGTGTCTAACACACGGGCCCGAATCGACTACCTTCAGGACTTGTACAAGATTGATTCCATTGAGAGCTCCCAGTTTGACCAATGGTCCAAGCGACGGCTAGACGTGCTACTGGTAGATTACTTTCTTCGAAATGGCTACGTTGAGACTGCTGACATGCACACTCAGGCCAACAAACTGGCCCCCCTGGTGGACACTCAGGTGCTGCTGCAATGTATGAACATTCGCCAGTCTCTGCTGAACCGGGACACTTCGCCATGCCTTGCATGGTGCGCTGATAATAAGACCTATCTTCGCAAGGTCCGGAGCCCTCTCGATTTTGAGGTCCGCCTTCAGCATTATATTGAATTAGTAAAGGCTGGCAGGAAGACAGAGGCGGTTCAATACCATCGCAAGCATCTCACCAAAAGTGCCGACACTCAGCTGCATACAATTCAACAGGCATCAGCATTGCTAGCATTCCCTCCCGACACGGACGTGGCCACCTATCGAGAGTTGTACTCTGATGCTCGCTGGACCACCCTTGCTGATTTATTTGTGTCTACTTTTTACACCCTCCACGGATTACCTAGCCAGTCAAGCTTAATCGAATCTCTAGCGGCTGGAATCTCTGCGCTCAAGACATATTCTTGCCTGAACCAACCTTTGCATGCTCCTGTGGACGAAGACGGCCGGCAGCACGAAGATCATGATGAAGTCATGCACGATAGTGGCCATGATTGGGATTCGCATAGTAACGGAGTTAATGGCCATAGCGCATCGTCAACAAATGGCACCCACGACACAAATGGCCACTCCATGAATGGCAATGGCGCCAATAGATTTGTGCGCCCAAAGTTGGATCTATCTAGAGCGCATATGTGCCCAATATGTTCGCAGGAACTCAATGAGTTGGCAAAGCCTCTACCATTTGCCTTGCATGTCCATAGTCACTTGGATCCTGATCCTATTGTGCTTCCCAACGGTAGAATTTACGGCATGGAGAAGTTACTGGATTATTCTGCCAAGGCCGGACTCATGAAGGGCAAAGTGGCCGATCCTACTACCAAGGAAGTCTTTGATGCCAATGAAATGAAGCATGTCTACCCATCATAATTAATTATATTTTTATATAAACGAATGAATCACGCAACTCCATCATCAGTCACTATCACTATCACTATCATTGCCATTGCGTTTTTTGTTAGAACTACCATGGGCCGTGGTATCATTAGGGTCATTCTTGCCAAAGACGTAGATCCTGGCAGGCCTAGTCACTTGCTCCTTGTTAGTGTGTCCTTCCTTTGCTGTTAGTCGGTGACCATATCCGGGTAAGGATGCCCAGTCCAAACCCTGAGATCGTACCACCTTAAGCCCTTTGCTTTTGGCAAGCTTTTTGATATTCCAGGAAATATATGGCTCAGATTCGAACAGCGTCACTACAATTGTGCCCTCTGCCGTCAGCAATGGAATTGCAGCGTCGAAAAAGTTGAGCAACAAAGTCTGATGCTGTAAAATGTTGCGGGCTTGATCGGATACAGAATTGCCCAAATGCGGAAAGTTGAACACAATTCCATTGTAGCTACCGCGCTGCTTACTGAATGGCTTTGTGGACATGAGCTTTGTGGCATCTACGCCAAATTGAACCGAGGCGTTTTCGCATGATTCCAAATATTCCAAATTGCCTGGAGCAGTACTGGGATACTTCGTCAGCACATCCTCCCTAGAATCAAGACCAGTACAAACCACAGACCCCTCGTATGAAATGTACTCCTTCTTGAGAATAGCACAAGAATATGAAAAGTCTCCTTCTCCCACTAACAGCAGTCGGTCTTTAGGTCCAAAGGGAATAAACAGTTTTTTATGCTGATTTTGCTGCCGCTTATTCTTGAGAGCCTTCTGCTTCACCGCCTCCTGCTGACGCTTGATCGCATCCTCCTTCTTTTTAATCGCTGCTGCGTTGGCTCGCTCTCTCGCCAGAGCACTGAAAAGTTTACCTTTAGGCATAATGCGATGAGCCGCTCAGCTATCTGTCTTTATCTATTTGACGGTTCAATGACCTTAGTTGATTTAATATATTTATTTCCTTTCAACCATTATGGATTCATATCGACAGAGTCAAAGAAAATCGTCCATGTACCAATTTAATATTACAGTTTTTATTCCACGTACTTCTTGAATTGATCACCTTATTCTGCTCGAATCATCTCGGAGACAGTCGTGCGGCGAACTCCGCGATATTTGCCAAAATGGCACCACTATTAAGCGAAATAATCCCAGCTGTTGCCTGACCTTGTGGTGATTTCGGCTGGAGGGAGTAATTAGATTGCCAACAGTATACGAAAATATTCGCCATGTTCTCGCGTGGTTCTCTGAGGAGCCTTGCTGCTTCGTGCTCTCGTGCGAGCCGGCAAACTGTGCACACTCGCGGTCTTCCTAAACGCCATTTTTCGTCCGCAAACGGGTCTAGGAATTGGGTACCTGCTTATGTGAGTATGGGCGTTGGCACTGCCGTTTTGGGCACGTCGGTTCTTTACTATATAAAGGAGGGTCCTGCTGTAGCAGAGTCTAAACAAGAAGAAGCCATGAAGGTACCTGCCGCTGACCCCACCATGTACAACAAGATGGAGGACCTCATCCGCCGCAAGCAGAAGGAGATCATTGCCAGGCTTGAAGAAATTGATGGAGGTGGAAAGTTTTTCCGTGACGAATGGACTCGTGAAGATGGCCGAGGTGGTGGAATTACTGCTGTTATTGAAGACGGAAACGTAATTGAGAAGGGAGGATGCAATATTTCAATCATTTCTGGCAACCTCCCACCCGCTGCAGTGAAGAAAATGAGAGCTGACCATGCTTCCATGTATAATGTTGCTGAGGGCCAATCTCTCAAGTTCCGAGTATGCGGATTGAGTATGATTATGCATCCCAAGAACCCAATGGCCCCTACTGTTCATCTCAACTACCGCTACTTTGAGACTGAAGACCAGGACGGCAAGCCCCAGGCCTGGTGGTTTGGAGGAGGAGCCGATCTGACCCCCTACTATCTGTTTGAAGAAGATGCCGTTCAGTTCCACAGAGACCTCAAGGATGCCAGTGATGCAACGGTGCCGGAATACTACCCCAAGTTTAGAAAGTGGTGCGACAAGTACTTTTACAATGCTCACCGCAAGGAAGAACGAGGTATTGGAGGAATTTTCTTTGATGACCTTTCTGACAGGGATCCTAACCAGATTTTTGAATACGTCGAACAATCTTTTAATGCCTTCCTGAAGTCGTACCCTGATATTCTAAATCGTCGCAAGGATCTGCCTTTTACCGAGAAGCAGAAGGAATGGCAGCTCATCCGCAGAGGACGCTATGTCGAATTCAATCTTGTTCATGATAGAGGAACTGCCTTTGGACTGGCAACTCCGGGCGCACGAATTGAGTCTATCTTGGTTTCTCTGCCTCTGCATGTGTCCTGGAGATATAACTACCAGCCTCCTGGCCCTGAAGAGCAGAAGCTGATTGACGTTCTCACCAATCCTCGAGACTGGCTCAACGTTGAGGGAAAGGATGACGAGTAATTCGTTCAAAGCAGTTACACTATGTACATAATTGGATCTTCCAGTCATAATTCAACTAATATATCTTATATATCTTATGGTTAACAACAATAACACCTCTGACTAGTACTTTGTCACTGTAGCTCTTAGGAAGTACATAGGACTGACTCTAGATATCGAAAAGTTCAATTCAATTCAACCAAGTTTGGACATGTACTCATGCACGTGCCATAAACGTGATATACACGTGATTCTATGGACTCTATTTAACGTAAATGTAAAGAATTTTTGACGCTGTTATGGCTTTTGGCAGGAAGGCGTGTCAATCGGCTCCGGCTGCGTGCCAGCCTATTGGTTGGAGCAGGCCGCTGTCCGTTTCGAATCCCAGGGTTGGCAAGTTGAGCCGAATGAGTAATCTTCGAGCTTACTTGCCTTAAGCAGAGGACTATACTTGAGTGGAGCAATCCAGCAGAGGAGTCCTTGCCTTGGGCATGGCGAGCGGATGGCAGCGGCTTGTTAGGTGGTCGAAGTGAATCTAAACGACTGACTGTTTTTTTACTACTTTGAAAAGTTTTACTATCCATTTTTTTTGTTGCTTCATTAGCATTCTATTATTCTATTAATTAGTAAACATTAGGCATTGGTATCAGTCGTATCGTCTCTTCGTGTCATTTCGGTCGTTTAAACATCTCTTTGCACCGTTCCACACCGGCTCCAAAACGCTCAAATTCGGAAGAATTGATGGGAATATTACTTCAAATTCTTGTCTCCCCTTAACTGCTATGACCAGCACATGTTTGATCTGGTATCCTATGAATGCTTCAAGTATGAAAAGATCTAACACGTCAGAGTATGGGATAAATCGTTTCCTAGTCGTCAATCCATAAAATCGTCCAGAGCTATAAACCTGAATTCCCAATCCCTTTAGTACTAATAATGATTCGCGCTGATAAGGGCGTAAAAGGAGCAGAACAAATGATAGAACTCCAAAGATGGCTATTTTCAGGCTCCAAAAGCTCCAAAATAGTATTAAGTTTGCAACTACCACCACAATTTTTAATGCAGTAAGGAGTCCTTCAAGTGAAATTCTGAGACCAGAAGGGCTTACTGGCCTGGTGGTAACAACATATTCTACCAGAGCTTTCGATTGTCGGTGAGTGAGAAACTCCTTGTCCCAGGGTACTGGCATATTCTGTGCACTGATACTTTATCCAGGAGTGTGCTGCCATGAGAGCCGTGATACAGGCACGTGACCATTTTTTGAAAAATGGCGTCGCGCGATAAGATAAGGGACCGCCTGCCACGGATTGGCTCAGAATGAGCACGTTTAATGGGATCATTGCGGAGATTCCTGGAATAAGAGGTATGAACCTGCTCATTTATCGTGATGATACCAGTACTAACAAAGTGGACAATTTTCGTGAAGCAGCTAATACCTATGCCGGATTCCTATCTCACTGTCATGAAGATCATCTCGATGGACTAGCGACCTTCAACCTGCCAGTGTACTGCTCCGATGCCACCAAAGAGCTGATTCTCAGATTAAAGACAAGGAATGAAAGGGCTAACACTCAAGTAACCAGCACCCCGCGGTTCGCCCATCTTAGGAGTAATCTTGTTGCCCTGCCCATGAATACACCTACCAAAATATTAGTTGGTAAGGTTGAGGTCAATGTCACGCTGATAGAAGCTAACCATTGCCCTGGATCGGTTATGTTCCTTTTCGAAACTTCCACAGCTTCAGTACTGGTAACCGGCGACATTCGCGCTGAACCATGGGTGGTGAATTCATTTGTAAATCACCCATTTTTGATTCCATATGCTTCCTGCAAGCCATTGGACTGCATCTACATGGACACGACCTTTGCATACAGAAACAATGGCTGCCCTCCATACTTGGAGATAGGTCCTAACGGCCCAAATGTTGAAGAGCTTTTGCAATTGCTCGAGCGTTATCCTGCAGACACCAGGTTTGTATTCAACAAAGTAGGGACCTTGGGGTATGAACAGATCTGGATTCGAATCTGGGCTCGATCCCATGAGAAGGTTCACATTGACCAGTACCACCTTCAATTATACCAATCCATCATGGACTATGATTCAACCGCCCGTCAATTGGTTCTGAATTGCGTTACCTCCGACCCAGAAGCAGCTAGATTTCATGCATGCAGTCCTCCATGCCGGGAATATCTTGAAAGTTCTTCGTACGTGGTATACCTCTCGCCGGTTGTGGATTTTCATCCCTTAGATGTGAAGATTTTACAGAGTATTTATCCCAGCCATCTGAAGGGGTTCAAATTGGTCCCGAGCGCAAGCACTTCACGCTTACCCGTATACACTTGTTGGGGCTTGCCCGCGTACAGAAGGTATATGCTTCACAATGGTGAATACTTTCCACTGTCTCTTCCATTTTACTATTCACGCCATTCGTCATACAGCGAAGTTACCCATCTTGTAAACAGTTTCCAACCGCTTCAGGTGTACCCCTGCACTACTAGAGTGGAGTACTACAAAAATGGATTCAAGATGCAAGATCTTTTCGGTCCCCACTGCAGGACTACTAATAATGGATTTCGTCACGACAGAGAAATGCTATCACAGGTTCATCAGGAGCCAATTGCCAAAGAATCGCCTGTGCCCGTACACAAGGAGAGTTCCGAGTCTGGCAACTCTTCTCATGGCTCAATTCTTGAAATGCTATGCCGTAACCTTACACAAGCCACCGCCCCTACTGCAGGGGATATTCATGACCGTTATGATTATCGAAATGTAAAATATCACTCGCGAAGAGTGCCTCGATTAAAGAGGATTGCTGCATCTCGTACGCTTTCCGTGGATCCTCGCTTGCGGGCAAGGCGTACCACGACAATAGTAAAATAACCCAATCCATATATCTAGAATAAATAACGATTAATTACAAGTATAGTTCCATTATACTCCAACAGTTCCCACAATTTCTTCAGTAGGTTCCTCGCCGTCAACATGCTCTTCCTTTTTCTTAACCGGAACGTCACCTCCATACTTCTGCGCATCAGCTAATAGAGCAGCCTCCATATCTTGCTGTTTTGTGATCTCACTACGCTCCTGTTTACTCTTCATTGAGAGCTCATGCTCTTCACGAACCCGCTTAAGATCTTCCTCAATAATTTTGGCAGCAGTAATTTCGGTGCCTGTCCGTTCACTGAACTCGCTACTGGAAATGTGTAGCTTTCGCATGACGGCAAGTTGTATCTGGACTGGATTTCTCTTCTCCTCGAGCTTGAACTTTGCCTTGATCTGGCGACGGCTTCGTCCTGGGAAGAGCTGAGAAATCAGAGTGAAGTCAGTGCCCCACTGCGATACGGCCCGGTAGAATGCAAGAGTCTCATCCTCATCCCACCGCTCTGGTTTCTCTCGTTTAGAAAAGGTTGCACTGTTTGTCAT
The DNA here is from genome assembly GCA_003705705.2 of Blastobotrys raffinosifermentans. Classification (NCBI taxonomy): domain Eukaryota; kingdom Fungi; phylum Ascomycota; class Dipodascomycetes; order Dipodascales; family Trichomonascaceae; genus Blastobotrys; species Blastobotrys raffinosifermentans. The sequence continues at coordinate 28,707 of PPJH02000029.1, forward strand.
AACTTCTTCTTCCTTCTCCTCAATTACTTCTCTCTCGGCTTCTTCAGGACCTTGAGCATGCCTGTTAACGGTGACAGATTCCTGGGCAACGCCAATTCTTCCCGACGAGTATGTAAGTTGAATAGTCTGAGTGTTACGGCGCGCACTGTCATCACCAGAGCGGTAATAATTGTTGAAATCTTCTTTCCTTTTCAACACCAACTCTTCGTTTCGGCTCCTATAAGGCTTCAACTCTTCCTCAGTCAATTGTCGATTTTCCATTCTTGCAAGCTTCTTCAATCGCAGCAGTTCTTCACGGTCCTTCTTCCTTTTCCTTCTAAATTCTTCATAAGTATCATACTTTTCATTCTTTTCTCCAATTGGAAGTTCAGAGCACAGGTCTGCCATTGTAAAGGACTCCACATTGATAACTTTCATTTCGGGTTCATCCACTATAGTGTGACGATGGCCACGACCAAACTTAGGTAAATCCTCAGGATCTAATATTATACGACCCTTCTCATCAGTACGGTATACCTTAAGTGGTGGAGGCGGTGGCTCGTACTTTTGTGGCTTCTGAATAGAACCCCTCGGTTCCTCAATAACAGGCGGTTGGCGGCTGCTACTAGTTGGTTGATCAGATAGAGTCTGTGCCTCGTTAATAGATGTGAAGGAGTTTCTAGTATTCCGGCGGGCGCGAGTCCGAGCTCGAGTTCGAGAAGATGAAACATCGTCAGGAATAGGGGTCATAGTGTCAGTAATAATCGAATGCGAGTACATTGGCTCAAAAGTAGAGGCGCGCGAGGGAGATTCTCCTCTGCCACCACGATTCCCTCTTTCGGTTGATCTGGAGGATCTGGAGGATCTGGTCACTCGAGCTCCGCGACCGCTCAAAGAGTCCGTTGTGGTTCCAGGGGATACCGACCGAGGTGAAATTCCTCTAGAAGAACGCGTACGCACACCTCTAGTGGTTTCTACCCTTCTTCCCCTACTTGCAGGTTCAGACTCAATTGCTTTTCCTTGACCAGAAGGAGGTGATGCATTGTCGACCTGCGTGGATTGAGTGGACTGTGATGGTTGAGCTGACTCGTCCACCTGTGTATGGGTTTTATCCGGAGAACGTTCTTCAAATGTCGCTTCAGTAGTTAGATTGACCGCTTTGCCCTTGCGAGGGGGCATCTTCACCACAGCACGCGCAAAGGGCGACCGCATCGCCGGTCTATTCAAAGACGCTAGGCGGGCAGGGGGAGCAGGAGTTGCAAATCCCCCATTATCTAGAGTCTCAGAAGCTCGTCTATCTCCATCCTGCGATGCTTGAGTAGCACTAGGGGTCGTAGGAGCCGTAGATTGTGTAGGGACAGCTGAAGCTGTTTGGGCCGTAGACTGACTTGTGGTAGGTGCCGAAGAAGGTGGAGCAGAAGTGGCGGAAGAGGGAGCACTAGGGGATGCCGCTGGTTCGGCTCGAGATACTGTCGATGAGACCTCTGCCGCGAACTTTGCCTTATCGTCAGTAAAGACGGGCTTATTTGTCGAGGACATCGACAGTTGACGCTGTCTGGGCCGCCCCGCGCCTCGCTGAGGCGCCTTAGGCGCGAAACGCGTCGACGATTTGTTGACTGCCGAACTCATATCGTCGAACTGTCAGCAGTCGTTCTAGTCAAATAACTAGACTGCTACCGCTGCTGCTTTAAGTTCAGGAAGAATAGTTCTTTTCACCTCCGACGAAGTTGATGGTGTGTGGACGTGCGGCTCGGAAATTTAGGTGTGTAGCGATAAGATTAGTATGTAAAATTTTGATTTTTTCAGGCTGAACGAGATGGTTAGACTTGTGAGCAGCACCGCTCAGAGGGGAGTACCCAATGAATATGTGTTCGAGCTCATTCCCAGTGCCCATGGGATTGTGGGATCAGTGTCTGATAAAAGCCTGAGAATTTTCCCATTGGATTTAAGCGGAGAAGAAAGCATTTCCAATGCTCACGGCAACACCATAACCGGACTCAAAGGCATAGACCAAAATGTAATTGCGACCAGTAGTGCGGACTCCACTGTCAAACTTTGGGACTTGCGAACAAAGTCGTGTACTGCTACTATTCGTGGCGATACTAATGCTCCTTTTGTTTGCTTGGACGTTCTCGGGAACAAACTAGCGGCGGGAACAGAACTGGTTGGACAAGACGCCGGAGTGGTGTTCTGGGATCTCAGAAACACCTCCAAACAGTCATTGGCGTATATTGATTCTCACAATGACGACGTGACAGTTGTCCAGTTCCACCCTACTGACCCTCATGGAGTCCTTACTGGATCGACTGATGGTCTGGTGAACATCTACAACACATCAATTGAAGACGAGGATGACGCTGTTTATCAGACGATTAACCATGGGGCTTCAATTCACCGGGCAGGGTTCCTTCCGGGCTCTGGTGACTACAACAAGGTGTATGCCTTGTCTCACATGGAAACTTTCTCAGTTCACCAAGTTGCAAATCCTGACGAAGCAGTGGAAGAACCCAAGCCAATTGAGCTTGGAGATGTTAGAGAAAAATGGGATTGTGAATATGTTTGTGATGTGCTTGCTCCCGAAGGTTACATTGCAGTAGGAAGCAATTCAACCGGCAAGCTCAAGCTCCTTCCATACGACAGAGATCATGGCATTGACACTGCCAACGAGATTGCCTTTAACGGTGCTCATGGTGAAGAGGTAGTGAGGTCTGTATATATTGATGCTGCTAGGAGATGTGTCTACAGTGGAGGAGAAGACGGCATAGTCAAGTTGTGGTCTGGTGCGTTTTCCGAGGACGAACAAATTTCGAAACCTGAAGGAGAGCAGTGGGAGGAAGTCAAAAATTCAAAGGTGAAGAAGAGCTCTAGTAAAGACAAGAAGGAGCACAAGCACAAACACAAGCACAAGAACAAGCATAAAGATGGCAAGGACAAAAAGTCGAGATACGAGCCATACTAACCAACCACCTCCCATCAAAAAAGTAAATGATCTAGAATACATTAGAGTACTAAATATGTTACATTTCAGTCAGCTCCTCGACCGTATTCTCTAACTGTCCTTGAGTGAAAGGAATATAAATAATCTCCACTCCTGTGGCATCCTTGGTGGTAGCTGCCATCTTGTGCTCTAAGAATTCCGTGAGCATAGTTCGGAAATTGAGCTCATTAGATACGATAAACTGTTCAACACACTGCTGGTACAAGCGCTTAAATTCAATGCCATGCTGCGCGGATCCAGTAACGTTGTTGTCTTCTCCGAGTTCTTCAGTCATCACTTCTAATTGATGAAATGCCAATAATTTGTACAGGCTGCGCGCGTTTGCAGTAAGACTCGCAAGAACGTACTTAACTCCCTTTGTCCCCACTGCCGAACGATTCTTGCCCAAGGAAAGAGGGTCTTCAAAAGATGTCTCTACAGTATACAACTCGTAGGTAGTCAAGTCGTGCCACACGAAATTGTACTGGGACATTTTAGCAGCATCCCATAGTACCGGAGCCTCGATATGGTCTATACTGGCCACCAACCATACTTTGGATGCGCTTACTAGACGGGCTAGCAGGGCTTGGTCTCTATCATGCCTCAGAGATTCACCATCAATGTTATGGATCACGACCACCATGGATTCTACTAATGTAGGTTGCTCGGCCTCCAAATACTTTATTAATGCAGCGAGCAAGTCTGGAGGGTTCTTGGGAAATTGCTTACGGGTCTCTTCGGGGACTAGGGTCGACACAACGGCCAAAAGAATCTCCTTGAATGTTGTGGCTGGATTGTACCCATTTACCACAAATATAGGAATCTCTTCCGGCAACGTCGTCGATACAAAGTCAAGAATCATGTTTCTTTTAGAACCCAACCCGTAAAACATGACCGAGTAGCCTTGGGTAAGCTCGAAGTACCACTGCGTGTACATTTTCTGGTAGATGGATTTGAGTAACGAGCGTTCCTCGGAGTGAATTGATTTGGATTGCTGAACATAATTGACAAACTGCTGATAGTTCAGTTCTGGTGCTCGAGAAAATGGAGTGGTAGAGATTTTTTCTCTTGATTTGTGCTGTTCGAAATATCCTTCATAACCGTCCAAAAAAAGGGTCTGAGAGCCCTGATCTTGATTCAATGCTTCTAAAACTGGCTTTACTGGGGACTGATAGGGTCCTTTTGAAGGTGATTTTAAGGGCGATTTTGATGGTGTTGATGGCACCACCTCTCTTGACTCTGCAATGATGCGTTCAGCCAATTCTTCCTCCTCATCGTCTAATCCATCATCAGCACGCTTCAGTAACAATTTGGTAGCTCTTTTACGTGCGCTCTTGTCTAGATCACCCGGCTTTCTTGGGGTTCTGCCTGGAGTCCTGCCAGGAGTCCTAGCGGGTCGGGCCGCTCGCCGAGAGGGAGTTTGGGGAGGTGATTTTGTCACCTCATCTTCGGATTCATGAGCTTCAAACTCACTATCTGAGGCTTGTACAGGGACTGCATCATCCAGTGACGCGTAATTCCCTTGGAAAGCGGCTCTCCTCCGTTTTCTAGGAGTTTCTGACATGGCGTATTTCAAACTTAGAGACAAGTTTGGCTGCGAGCTTCGTGCGGCGACAAAAAATATCTGAAGAAAACTGAGGTTTTCGAGAGCCTGTCTACACACCATTTTGCATACTTTTTCATAATGCTAACGTTCTGCCCTTATTGTACTAATATGCTCCATGTGTCTCGTGGAGACTCTGGAAGCATGAGATTCGAATGCAAGACTTGTCCGTACGAGTTCCCCATCGTGGGACCCATGGAAGTGTTTGATCGAAAGATCATGGAGCGAAAGCAGGTAGACGATATCCTGGGAGGTGAAGGAGCATGGGACAATGTGGATCAAACAGAGGTACAATGTGATCAACCAGGCTGTGGTAATAACAAGGCATACTTTTATCAGCTTCAGATCCGTTCTGCTGACGAGCCTATGACCACATTCTACAAGTGTACCAAGTGTGGACACCAGTGGAAGGAGAACTAAACGATGGCTGGCTGCTATATTATTATTTGGCAATGTCGTGGACAATTGTGTTTAAAAATGTTTTACTAACCTGAAATTGACCTGCTACATACTAGCTAAAACAAGAATTTGTTTTCCAATCCAATTACTGCTGCTTGTCAAGGGCTCGAATGGTCTCCTCGGCAGCCTTGACTCCGGAAAGAACCATAGCTCCAAAAGTAGGTCCCATTCGGTTAGCACCATCAACCTCGGAGAGCTCCATACCTCCAACGACAAGACCAGGAGTCACCTCTCGGGTGCCCTTGACAATGGCGTCTTCGGCGGAGCCCATATCAAGTCCTCTCATTCCACCAAGCTTCTCAATTGATCCCATAGAGACCAGACGCTTGACGGAAAAGGCTCCGAAAGGACCGTCGTGTCCGGTGGTTGAGATGACAACCTTGGCGTTGATGGTGTTAGGGTCCATACAGCTTTGGTCATGGTGGTGCATAGACACCAAAGTCCAGTTCGTGACCACACCGGCAATTCTCACGGTTCCGTCCTCTTCCCGGCGGGTAATGAGATCCTCAACTGCCGTGGCATTGAACAGCTTGATGTTAGGGCAAGCTACTACCTTAGCGAGCAAAGTAGAAGTGAACAGAGCTGCGTGCTTGACCACCACATAGTCTCCCTCATCCTCATAAGGAACTTCAAGCTGGTCCAAGAACTTGTCAGCAGGCTTGCGCATGACCATTGCCGAGAAGAGCTGGCCACCGAGCCAGGCACCACCTCCAGGAGCTACACCAGCCTCGATAATAGCAATGCTAATATCAGGGCGAGCCTTTGCAAGAATGTAGGCAGTAGACAATCCGCACGAGCCAGCTCCAATGATGACAACATCACTCTCAGCGTACTGGTCAAGGTCCTTGAAGTAACGAGAGGTCATTGCTCGGGATACAGTAGACTCTCGGATGGGCTGGAAAGCAAACTGGTCCCAATTGTCCTTGAACAAGTTCAAGCAATCAACATTGGAAGCATTGGGCTTTGGTGCGCTGGTCTTGACGTCCTTGACATCCTTGACGACGTCAAACTGGGTGCGGACAGGGGATACAACAGTAGGGGGAGCCATTGTTATTTCAGACAATAGAAGAAAGCGTGCTGGAGTTAGTAAGTCATCCACCCAATGGTGGAAAACGCATGTTCTTTCGCTAGTATTATCTAGATCAAGTTTTTGCCGTATAATCTCAGCACAGCCTGCAAGCATTTAAGCAAAGCAGGAGGCACCGGCCATGCGTCCAAAAGTACACAAGATAGTTTTTGGTTTCAAGCATTTTTTTCTCAAATTTTGAACATGGTTTCCCCTAATTAGTTAGAGTCCATACTGGGGTTAGTCTCTGACAAAAACGTTCGCAATTGACGACAATCAGTCGTGCACCTACCTTATCAAGAGTTTTGATGTACTTTTCGATACAGTTCAGTAACGGTAGCAAGAGAGAAGCAAGCAGATTTGTGGCCCTATTTATACTTTTTTGTGTTGCCCAATTAGCCGAGACCCTCTTGTTGGGGCTGCGTGGATTATCGTCTGTGAGGGGGGGACCGGGTAGTTCAGGGTCCACATAGCGGCTCATAGCGGCTCAATTGTCGTACGACAGTGGCCCGACAGGATCAACACCATGGGGGCAATGTAGTGGATAGTGGACAGAATGTAGTTAAGAGAATGTAGTTAAAGATTACAGTGAATTGATGCTACTTGTGGGATTTTTATTAAGTGGTTAGTGGTGGTGATGAATGGTTTCCGTTAGTACTTGCCTGAGCGGCTCTCGCGGAAACCACGAGCAAGAGGTTCTTGAGGTTGGCAAGTGTGTGAGTCAAGTCGGCCATTTGCAGCTCTTGCGCATTGATGAGTTGCTCTATATCCTTATGCAGTAAGTAAACCCCGTATTCAAACCGGTAGAATAGTGCACCCCGGATCCATAGCGGAAACGTCCGGGATCCCTGAATGGTACTAATGGGGTCCACAATGAACGATTGGGAACCGAATGTTTGTACAGGATACCTAAGCGGTACGCCCAGGTATTGGGATATCAGATGGACTAATTGAGCGACCATTCCATATGCAGCGCCCACCTCGTCCTCGTTGTATTGATCATAGTCACTTTTAGGCAAAGGTAGGTCGCAAATGACAAAGGAAAAGTCACTTTTTCCAGAGGGTTGAATGTCAAATATCTGCTGAAGAGCATCAGCGATTCTACCCCGCTCTACCAAAATTTGTTGATGCAATTGTGAGCTGTGCTGGACCAGCTCTGCCGTCTCTTCACGTTGCTTGGCTGCAGTGTCAAGGGCTACCTGCCGCTGCTTGGTTAGTGCATCCATTCGAGACCTTCTCATGTCCAGATTTTGTTTGAGGTCTTTGATTTGTCGCTGCACTGCTGTTAGACTACGCTTTTCGCTGGCTAAAGAGCTTTGCATGAGTTGGCCATTCCGCCTTAGTTGCTGCTTGTGCTGAGACTTTTCCCAATAAGCCCCAGTTCCTGATGCTAGTTCTTGGTCAATTGAGGCTGACACAGATGCAATTGTCATGTCGGCATCCGCTACGCACGCCTCAAAGTTGTTCAATTTCATTATTGTGTCATAAGAGCACGATGTAGTAGTCTCCGAAGCCCCAGATGCCAATGCAGACGACGTACTAGTTGTAATGGACCCAGAAATGGCATCGGCAGTCTTTGATTGTAGTCCCGGAATAACATATAGCCCGTCCGTGAGATGGAAAATGATCGAGTTGGGCAGAAACTGGCCCTTTATAGAGTCCATCGTCCGCCCTACAAACACTAATTGGGTCAGGTCCACTTCTAATCCAATTACCTGTTGCCACTTTGCTCCGGGGGTTTGTGTCCGGCAATATGCCACCACCGTCAACGATCTATTATGACGGGCAGGGTCTTCAGAAAGGTCAATTTCGCAAAACTCGGGATTCATCGTTCCGTAGCATACTTCAGAAATATAGTATGGTCGTGTGCTGCTAGTATCACTATCAGCGTACAAGGCAAACATGCAATCAGGCAATCTATCCATGTTCATATCCTGGAGAGCTCGTTCTACCTCCGCCCCTACTACATCCGGGCGTGCCGAGCTCCTACGCCGTCGCGGGCTCGTATCAGTGCGCTCATTATTGCTGCTTGGATTACTTTCGCTGAATGACATTCGCCTCCATTTAGCAAGACTCTCACTCCGGTGACGAGGTTCCCTAGTGTCGACTCTGACATTTCGAAGAGAAATTCCTACTACATGACGAACCTTGCGAGATCCCCTGCTTATCACTGGGGTACCCGTTGGCACTGGTGCCCCTGTAACGAACGCTTCATCGTCAGAGTCATCTGAATCCATTATCTAACAGCCCAGAAAGGGGATCGCAGTTGGGTTCCTGGTGCTTGTAATAATGTACTTTGAAATACGCGGACCGATAATGCGGCACCTCAGTGAAGTGTGGGTGCCTGCTCCTTATAAACGATGCCTTTCAATTGTATCGTTTTTGAACTTTGTTCAGTTTTCAGAGTGAATCATCCAAGGAGCTCTTCCATATGCTGGTCATAGCAATCTGCTCCCTTGAACACATCATTTACAGCCCTTACAAACACTCTTACCATTCGGCTGCCAGGCGCAACGCACGGCTGTGGATAGGTTTCCCCCGCACTCACTACTTCCAGAGTGTAACCGTTCTTGACAGCAACCAAAATGAGGTGGACTTTCGGCGAATATATGGCGGATTCGCTTGAATAGCTATAGGATTGTCGATAGGTTGTGTGAATGGTTGGTGGATGATCGGCTAATATGGATCGACTTGAATGCTAACGGTTGCCCTGAATACAGCCGTACCAATGACCCGATTTTCGAGACGTTCATCGGAGCGACTTCGGCTTGTCCAAGTCTCCTGTCCTCAAATCCAGTGAACTTGCAGTGGCTGCGATCTTCTCATATACTAATCTACCTGCATGACAGAAGATACTGATGAAGAGCCTTCTACCCCTAGCAGCAATGTAATGCTACTGTTTGCTCACTTTTGCGAAGTGCATGGGCCATCGTGCGTCTTATGCTGTCAGTCAGTAAGCTCAATGATGCCTGCCGTTGAGTATGGATCCATGTCGCGAACGGGAACTTGTGCGTCTTGCCAACTTATCTTTCCTAAAGATGTATCCGGGTCGACACCTCGATTCTTGCGAACTAGTTCCGAAGACAAGTCTTCCATGTACGTCTCCACACAGTACCCCAAATCGCAGCAAAGGTTTACCGCAGTACGTCAAGCTTGCCTTCGAGCGCTATCATCAGAGCATACGTTCAATGACCACACTCCGATGATGTTCTCCGACGGAGGTATCGGAAGTGCCATTGTTCTGTCTTTTCGAGTCTCTGACGGATCGTCACGGGGACAGGTTCGTCGGTATGCCCTCATCTTCCTTGGACAGGATGAAGCGAAGGTTGCTTCCTATTGGAACACTGTGGTACCTCATATGGAAGAATTGGCTCGATCGATCAAACTACGTGCTTTAATTGAAAGCGACAAGGAGGATTCAAAACGGTATGGAAATGAACGCTTTCTACGAATTAGGGACTCTCACCAATCATCGAAAAGCTTGGTTACGATCCTCAAAGATGACAAGCTTTTTGTGGAAATTCATGCAAAGTTTTCACGAGTCCTAGCTATCCTAGACCAAATTGGTTAACATTATTTATTCGTTCTAAGCTCCGTTCAAGAATTGTACGTGACAGAGTATATGTTGAATGAGAAAGAGCTGGATCCAAACTCGACATTATTTCCAACCAGTTGCAAATAATTGCCTTCACTAGTCTTTACAGTGTATGTGTTCGAATTGTATTCAATGTCGAACACAGTTGCACTATCAATGTTGTTTGTCAGACCGCTCGTGGTCACGTATCCGCCATTGGCAGATTCAAGCTTGAACTGGGTGCTGAACACATTTCCCACTTGATGTACAATGAACCACTGGCTGCTATCATAGAAACTGTCCACACACTCCTGTGATGCTAGAGAGCAATCACTTGACGTTAGACAAGATTCGGAACTATCAGCGTCCTGCAACGCCAGATAACGACCCTCTGTAAGGGCCCCTAGGATTTTCTTATATCCTTCTTCGGTCCACAAAGCGTCAGCTTCGTTCTGGTTTCCGTATGGTACTGGGGGCTTTCGACTATTCCACTTCTGTTGACATGTCGAAGTACCAGTGTACTTCCCTTGTGACGTTGGGGGGTCTGCAGCGTCTACCAATGAGGGCTTCGAGTAGTCAGGATTCTCGAAATCAAAAATATCCACCAAGTTATCCATATTATCCCTTCGCCACTGGTTCATTTCATTCGTATGGAATGACTTGCCCTTTGCATTGGCCCATTCTTCGAGGAAGAGGATTTGAGAATTATGATCCGTTGGGGCAGTGTACACTTTTCCACCTCTGGTCCAAGGAGAGATAACGTAGAATGGAACTCGGAATCCAGGACCGGAGGGTACATAGTTCTGTGGTGCCTCAGGATCTGTAAACCATTCTCCAGACGTACCGTTGGGAGACACAAATGGGGGAACGTGATCTCCATACCCACCAGTTTCATCGTAGGAAATTAGCAACGCAGTATTGCTATACTTTGGGGAATTGACCACGGCCTCGACCACTTTCTGCTGTAACCATGCCCCATCTGATGGCCTGTATGGCGGATGCTCTGAAAGTTCCATAGGACCAATAATATACGACACTGCGGGGAGCGTTCCGTTGGCTGCTCTATCGTAAAAAGCATCCAAACCTGCATAGGAGATTCCCTTGTCATGCAGGCTTGATCCTTCCTTGGAGTCTTGATACTGTTGAAACCAGGCAAATGGATTGTCATCAAAATTGTTAGTATCTTGGAACACAAACCAGTCAATGCCCGCCTCTTCAAGATACTCGGGAACGGTTTTCCACTTGAGCGGGTAACATGCGTAGCTGTAGCCATTGGAATGCTGACATCCAGGAGTCTCATAGTTTTCGATATAGGGCCCTCCCAGTGTTGTTGGGTCACCAGGTGGAGATCCAGGAAGATTGATCGTTCCTGAGGTCCAAGTCACTCTGTTAGGGTTGGTGGGCCCAATCACCGACTCCGCATACATGTCAGCGATTGTCCAACCCTCCACGATACTGAAATGTGTTGGGATGTCTGAACGCCGGTAGCTGCCCCAAGACCAGGCAGTATTGTTGGTCACCCATCCATCGATGGCACCAAAGTTCCAGGAATTATGGTTGGAATCCCAGCCATTGGTTCCTCCAGTGCTGCATTGATTACTCTCGGCGTAATCTTGGTCCTCGCTAAGATACCATGGGAGTAGATAGGAACTGTTTCCAGTTTTTCCCGTGGGCTGATACCAAATTGGCTTACTATAGGGCCCTTGAAGCACGTTCGGGTCCTTGAACCCGCGTACGCCAGCCAGAGTACCATAGTAATGGTCGAAAGCTCGGTTTTCTTGCATGAACAAGACCACATGGTCAATGTCTCCAAGACCACCGGCTAGCGCGACAGCAGAAAGAGCTGTAATTACTATTGGCAACATCCTCCTCCGTTGAAATCCTGTTTGTATTCAATAGCTATTCATATTATATATACCTTTGTACAGAACCCTGCGGTCCGACAAGGCCTCTCCACGTGCTGATATTGCTACTACAGAGGGAAGGGGGAAGAGCAAGTGCTACCCTAAAACCACGCATGGACGAATCGTGAGCCACTGATTAGCAACACGAGGTCACCCCGTATGCAAGTAAATACATTTCCGGGAATGCAGGCAGTTAGGATGATCTTCGGAGTCCTCGTATTTCACCGTTGCAAGAGGGCGCCGGAGACTGCCGAGCCAGAGACTGGGGTCAGGGGTAAAAAGCTTATCCGATGACTGTTAAATTCATTAAATTACGGTTAGCTTATCTAGCATACTTTCCCAGATCCAGAGTGAGTGCTCGAGAGCTATTCTCATCCTGGTTTCTATAAATTCCCACCAATGACTCGGACTTTTCGAACAATCCATTCTTCAAGCTGATAACAATGAACTGGAGGTCATCACCGCAATTGCTATTGATGTAACGTGCAATGCTGGCAATGTTGGCATTATCCAGGGCAGCATCCACCTCGTCTAGCACAAAGAATGGTGCCTTTTGATAGGCATGAATAGCAAATAAGAGGGCAAGAGCAGCCATAGTCTTTTCTCCACCAGACAACAGCTCAATGTCACAGAATCGCTTCATGGGAGGCATGGCGTGGTAGCGAATACCTCCTAGATATGGCTCGTCCTCGTTCTCAAGAGACAGCTGAGCAGTACCTCCAAGCGGAGCAGCTTGCGACTTTGTGAGTTCGCGATAAATTGTCTGAATTTCTTCCGAAACTTTGGAGAAAGCAGCCTCGAAACGGTCGTATCTCTTCCTCTTAATTGCATTGAATTTATCACGAGCTTCCTTGGCCTGCTTCTTGAGATCATCAAATTCCCGAGAGGCGTCATTGAAATGGTCTGTTGACTTTGCCAATTTCTCAGGGGCCCTGGAATTGATAACCATGAGTTCTGTTTCTTCTCGGAGCGTCCGAATTTTGTTCTCCAGTTCTTCTTTGACTGATTCATCCGAGTTCTCTCGAAGCTCATCGTTGAGGTCACCATAGTTAATGACAATGCCGTAGCCCTTATCATTACTACTTCCTTCCTCGCCCATTGCAACATCTCCATCTGAATCCTGACCAGTGCCGCTAGGGGCTTCGACTGCGTTAAGAGGAATGTTATCCAACGATCCTTCTAACAATGGAATTTCAGTCATTTCAAGCTTGCATGTTCGGAGAATATTCAATCGCCCAGAGTATAGCGAATCCACTTCTCCCTGGGCATTCGACAAATCGGTTTCTGCTTCACGCTGAGCGGTAACCGAATCCTTTAATGATTCATGTTGCTTTTGCTCTTCAAGCTTCAACTTGTCCCGAGTCTCAATTCTCTCTTTTAGCTTGTTTTCCAGATTCTGCTTTTCCTGCTCCAGCTCGGCAACCTTTTCGGAAAGGGCATTTAAATCACTCTTGAATTGCTCTGACGATGTCTCCTCACGCTTTATGTTGGCATCAATTACCGATTTTCTACGCTCAGTCTCCTGTAACAGTGACTGAAAATGCTCGATCTGTTTCTTGATTCGAGATGAGTTGGTGGTGAACTCCAGGCGCTTGCGAGACGCTTCTGCTGCAAACTTGCTTTGGTTATCACCAAAGGTGCGGATATCCTCAATTCCTAAACGGGAACAGAAGCTTCCAAATACAGAAGTTCGAGCATTAGTCAGAGAGTCTTCAATTGCATCATGCTCATTTTCCAGTTCTTGGAGTGACTCCAAAGAGCCCTGGAGCTGGGGCTCTAGCTCTTCGAGCTGTCGAGTAACAAAGCTGAGTTCATCCTGACGTGACTTTTGCGACACTGTATATTCCGAGAGTTTATCTCGAAGACTCTTCAGACGGATTTCGCAGCTAGAGATTTCGCTCCTGGCCTTATCTTCAGAGTCCTCAAACTCATGTGCTTTGGAAGACAAGACTTGAAGCTCGTCCATAAGTTGATCTTTCATTAATTTCAAACCTCGAACTTTAGAATCTTCCCACTTGTCCGCAGCACGGTCACCGGAGAATCCTCCTGTCATTAGGTTTGCCTTGTTAATGACGGACCCATCAAGGGTTACTGCTTTTACGTTGATGTTATGCTTCCACCTCAGTGATTTGGCTACTTCCAGTTCGTCACAAATCATTGTATCAGCACAAACGTACTGGATTGCAGTCTCTGCGCTTGGGTCGTACTCAACACAGTCAATTGCCAACCTTGCTTCAGGAAGCACATTCCTGAGGGACCGCTCGACAGGCCGGACGCTGATAGTATCCAAGGGAATAAAAGTCATTACTGACATTTTATTGGCCTTGAGGAATTCAAGACATTGCGTTCCTGTCTGAAAAGTGTCCACGACGATCGCATTTGTGTTACGTCCTAAAATGGTAGCAACAGCAGATGCATATCTTCTTTGCTTGGGGGCACATAGTTGATGCACGAATCCTTTCACGCCGGGGATCGAGTGTTTGAGCTTCTTCATAATTTCCTGGTTCCTCTTTTCCTGCTCCGTTTCTCGTAGGTCAGCATTGTACTCGGCCAATTGAAGAAGAACTTGCTGAAGCTTTTCATTGAGCTCTCGATCCTTGTTACTACGCTCGATTCCTTGATTGACCACTGATTCTAAATGCCGTTTGAGGGAAACCAACTTATCGTTCTCGACAGTTGTCATCTCGGATAGTTGGGCATGCTTATTAGTAATGGTATCCAGGGCAGACTTAATTGACTCAGCCTGCTTGTTTAGCTGGTCCTTTCGCTGTTGAAGGGAGTTTACAGAATCTTCAGCGGTGCGCTTGCGTCGCAGAACATGTTGGATCTGGCTTTGCTGGGCAGAAGTCTGATTGTTGAACTGGGCAAGCAAAAGGTCGTACTCTCGAAGATCGCTGTCAGAAATGTTAAGCTGCGATCGTTTCTTTTCTTCAATTTTCTTTTCAAATTCCTCCATGGCCTTTTCCGTGACACGCAGATTACGCTCAAGAGAGGCAATTTCCTTGAGCTGTGTTTCCTTCTCGGATTCAATCTGATGCAGGCGTCGGGAATAAGCATCGAAATTGCTCTTTGTGAGCTTTTGCTTCTTTTTCAGAGGTACTAGGCTCATGTTGCACTCTTCAATCTCTTTCTCCTTCTTACGCATTGCGCGTTCAACCTTCTGGCAGTTCTTGACTGCGTTGGCAAACTCAGCTCGCGCAGCTTCAAGGTTATTTTGGTTAGACGAAACGACCTCAGTGCGCTCCGCGAGCATAGAGTCAATGCGACGCACTTCATCCTCTTTGGCCTTTGCGTTCTGCTCCAAATGGTACAATTCCCACAGCAAAAGGGTACGGGATAGGTCAGCTTGCTCACGAAGCTTGCGATTATAGCTATCGACATCATCCTTTTGCTGTTTGAACTGCTTGATTTCTGCATTGTATGCTTTCTTTTGCTGTAGGATTGCCATTGAAGCATTGGCTACTTCGTGCTCCTGACGCTTGAAGCGTTCATACTCCACTGCATACTCTGCCGAACCAGAGATCTTCTCAATCAGTTTGCACAAGTCTTGAGGCGACTGGGAAGCTACTGCCTCCACATCTCCCTGAAAAACAAGGAAATTCTTGGCCTTGATCAAGATATTTTCCTGGGCAAGGATGTTAGAATACTCATTGAAAGACACAGAACGGTCGTTAATGTAATAGTCGCTCCCCGACAGCGAGATTGTCCGCTTTAGCTCTAGAATTGACTTGTCATCTCGGCGATAGATGGCCTTGATATATGCAGATTCCGGATCTGAAGACTGGGTGGCCTGCTCCTCCTCGTCCTGGGTCATGATACGCCCTCGATAGATCAAATCCTTGAGCTGTGAACTTCGTAGCTGCTTGGCTC
Source organism: Blastobotrys raffinosifermentans (assembly GCA_003705705.2). Classification (NCBI taxonomy): domain Eukaryota; kingdom Fungi; phylum Ascomycota; class Dipodascomycetes; order Dipodascales; family Trichomonascaceae; genus Blastobotrys; species Blastobotrys raffinosifermentans. The sequence continues at coordinate 44,139 of PPJH02000029.1, forward strand.
GGATTCCCAGTACAAACGAGATGGCGTCCATCATGTTGGACTTTCCGGACCCATTAGGACCAATGATGGACGTGAAGCTGGACGATTTACCAAAGTCCACCCGCTGAACTCCCTTGTACGACTTGAAGTTGCATAACTCGATAGCCTCTAACCGGCCCATCCTGATGGTTGCAAAAGTGACGCGATGTTAATTTAGCGACGCGTCCTTAAGGAGCAGGTGTAAAGCCGTACAAGCGTGCAAGACGAGCACGGCTGATCCCCCACAACATACGGCACCAACGGCCTCCGTATATAAGAAAGGATAACATAGAGAAGCTTATCTCTAGTCACCCTTTTACTTGTTAGCTTATTTACAGTATGAAATTGGGGGTGCTTTCTGCCATTTTAGCTTCTGCTTCTGCTCTTAGTATCCCAGGAATCGTCTGGGAGAAGATTGGGCTTCACGGACCGTCGGAAGAATTGCGATTGCTGGAGTTTGCTGATGGGCAAGAGTGGCACTCTGAAGATGACAAATGGAAGCTGCGCAGACAAGGTCGAAAGTTCATCGATGTGACTGACCATGTCGGGCACTATGAGCAGACTACTGAGGCTGCTAGTGTCGTGACCTTCCCTGACGACATGTCTTTCAAGGACGAGGTATCAGGACTGTCCAAGAACATTTCCAAGGACAATTTGGAATCTACTTTGACCGAATTTAGTGGCTTCTACACTCGTTACTACAAGAGTGATAAAGGTCTAGACTCATCGCTTTGGCTACATGAGAGGGTAAAAGACATTTCTAAGGGTCGAGACGATATTACTGTCAGATTGGTCGATCATGAGTGGCAACAGAAATCATTGATTGCCAGTATCAAGGGAACCAAGCGACCCGATGAAATTGTGATTGTAGGAGCTCACCAGGATTCTATCAATCTGCTCATGCCATCCATTCTACCTGCCCCTGGTGCCGATGACGATGGAAGTGGAACTGTGACTACTTTGGAAGTTTTCCGGGTGCTAGTTGAGAATGGCTTTACCCCCGAGAACACCGTGGAATTCCACTGGTATTCTGCTGAAGAAGGCGGATTGCTTGGCTCTCAAGATGTTTTCACCGCCTATTCCGGCCTCAAGAAGAATGTCAAGGCCATGCTTCAGCAGGACATGACCGGCTTTTCCAAGCGATCAATTGAACAGGACGGTCACGATTCTCTGGGAGTTATTACCGATTATGTGCACCCTGGCCTGACCACGTATATCAAGAAGGTTGTGGATACCTACTGTGACATTCCTTATGTCGAGACAGAATGCGGATACGCTTGCTCTGACCACGCCTCCGCTGCTAAGGTGGGCTATCCCAGCGCATTTGTGATCGAATCGGGGTTCAAAGCCTCAGACCCCTATATCCACTCTACCATGGATACCATTGACCGTCTGGACTTTGACCACATGGCCGAGCACTGTAAGCTTACTCTGGCATTTGCCTACGAATTGGGAAATTTCCATTTCTCCAATTAAGTATAGCCAGTATATTGTAATTGAATATAATAAGCAACACTGTTAAATAACTTGCACTCATAATGTTAAATAATCAGGCCATCAATTTTGCCATTAATTGACAATTGGACCCTTGGCGACGCCCTGGTCACCGACAAAGCTCCGTACATCCGAGAATTTATTTCCCCGCGGATAACTGACTTCCTACACAATCTGAGGAAAAGGAGGGGTACGGTGTATCAACCAACCCCATGGATGACAGTTGTTTAGTAAAAATCGGGAACCCTTCAATTTACCCCGGAAGCCCGTAGTCACGATCCGTAGTTACAATTTCCTGTATGCATTGCTGCTTGTATATACGATTTTGTGATTTCCAGCTGTGTTCCTATCCCCTCTATAACGATTAGATCAGAACAAAGAGTCCAAAGAGGCGTCATCACTCCGCAATTTCATCGGAAAAAGCTAAATCCCCTACCCCCGAGATCATTCCGAGAAGTCTCCGGTGAACCCCAGTCAGAGCCATTAATGTGGGGAAAAAAATCCAAAGACAGAGACATGCCTGCATTATCAGACGATGGCCGGATATGGCGATGTACCTTACACCGCAATTTAGGTTAGGTTTTCCTTTGGAAGTGAGCTAGCCACGATAGCGGGGTAAAAGAGCGCCCCCTCGATCCGAAAGGTTATAAATACGCTCCCGTTTGGACACGAACTCCAATTGAAAGAAAGAAAGGAATTATTTCCGAGAAGTAAACATGTCTACGGTAAACGAGAATGAAATTGAAAGCCAGGTTCGAAATCGAATCAATGGGGCTTCTCACAGCGTTGATAGCTTGAAGGACGGAGGAATTGAGTACCAAGAACAATTTAAACAATCTCATATGGTATCTCAAGTGTTCCATCCTGAATTCAATAAGATAGGAAACCCTGGTCCGTTGGGATTGCTCTCTTTTTCAGTGACTGCTATGATGCTTGGTCTTTATCACTGTGGTGCAGGTCTGCCTAACTTGGACCCCAATTCCGGCATTGGTCCTGACAACGTCATTGGCCCAGTGTCCTTCTGGACTGGGGGAGTTGCTCAATTCGCTGCTGGAATGTGGGAGCTCCGAGTGGGAAACACATTCGGTGCTACTATTCACACAATGTATGCCAGCTTCTGGTTGTCATATGCCGGAATGATTACAACTTGGTTCGGGGTTGCCGAGGGGTACAAGGGTGACGAGCGTGCTCTGACATTTCAATTGGGTATCTATCTGATTGTGTGGGCATTCCTCACTCTGACGTTCATTCTGGCTGCCTTGAATACAAACTTTCCCATTCTCACAGCCCTAGTGTTTGTGTTTTTGGCCTTTTTATTCCTGGCTCTTTCAAATTTCCTCACTACTATGGACATTTCGGTGTCCAGCAAGTTGGGTAAAGCAGGCGGCGCATTTGCCTTTCTCGCTGGTTTTGCAGCATTCTATGGAGGAATTGTTGGAATCATGCTTCCTGAACATACTATGGTCACGCTTCCCTTGCCTCTGGTTCCTTGGGGTCCTAAACTAAGATAATGTTGTACTTTGGTTGTCCTGTTTAACTTATTATATTTTGATCTCACCGTAAACTATCCACTTTCCCTGCCATTGCAATTTATAGAACCCGATAAGCAGACGGACGTTATGTGTCTCGCCGATAGGCTGGTACTGGTCACCTACCACGGTAACGCGTCTCGGAGGCGGTTGGAATGATATTTAATTTAGGGATCATTAAAAGCGTGGCGACCCGCGTTCTTCCGCGTCATATACACAGCGACCCAATACAAACTCACCCACTACAATGTCAGAAATCTCGTTTGGGGTGTTTAAGAAGCTTTTCGAGGGCTCCTTGGAAAAGGAGGAATATAGTGCACAGTTTCCCTATCTTATTGTGCAGCTGTACAAGTCCAAGCCATTGACAGACAAGATGAGATTTACTATTTCTGATGGAGTCCACATCCTTCAGGCAATCTACTCTAAGGAAGATCCTAATCCTCCTGACCCTTATTCTGTGATTAAGATTTCAGATTACGACGTTTTCAGAATGGAGGGTGGACGACCTGTTGTTTGCTTCAACACGTGGGAGCTCGTACGAACTGAGACCGAGAAGATTGGCAATGCGGAACCTTACAATAAAATTGCTGGAGAAGCTACAACTAACGACAAGTCACCTGCTCCAGAACAGCAGCAGGCTCCTAGGGCTCAGCCCAAGCCCGCTTCTCGACCAGTCTCTTCGAGCAAGCCACATGCAAACATCATCCCCATTGAGGCCCTGTCTCCGTACTCAAACACATGGACCATTCGAGCTAAGGTGACCATGAAAGGTGACATACGTAAGTTCCAGACCAAGCGGGGAGAAGGACAGCTTTTCAATGTCCATTTACAGGACGAGACTGGCGAGATTAGAGCCACCGGGTTCGGGGATGCTGTGGACATGTTCTACAGTCGTTTCCAAGAGGGAGGCGTCTACTATATTTCTCGATGCTCTGTAACTCTGGCAAAGAAGCAATTCTCCAATTTGACCAATGAATATGAGCTCAGGTTTGAACAGGACTCGATCATTGAAAAATCTGACGAGGCTCTTGAGATTCGACCAAATTACACTTTCAAGCCTTTGGATAAGCTCACTGAGGTCAACAATAATGAGTTCACAGATGTCATTGCCGTTATCAGAGATGTAGGTGATATGCAGCATATCACCTCGCGGAGCGGCCGGGACTTTGACAAGAGAGAACTTCAGCTAGTGGATTCGTCTCAAACCTCTGTGCAATGCACCTTTTGGGGCAAGTCTGCTACACAGTTTAGTGCTTCACCTGGTTCGGTGATTGCTCTGAAGGGTGTTAAGGTTGGCGACTTTGGAGGAAGGACACTCTCTGTGGGTGCCACTACCGGTGTCGCAATTAACCCCGACATACCAGAAGGGCACGAGCTCAAGGGTTGGTTCGATGCCAATGGTAAGGACCAGAGCTTCTCCAAGATCAAGGCGGAGGTTACTGCCGACCGGGAACCCCCTACGCTTATCGCCCAAGCCAAGCAAGACCACCTAGGCATGACGGAAGCTGGAGATTTTTTCACCATCAGAGCCTCTTTGGCCTATATCAATGCAAAGAACTCGCTTACCTATCTTGCTTGCCCCAATTGCCGGAAAAAGCTTAGTGAGCAGACTGCCCAGGAGCCTAATACTTACCATTGCGAGAAGTGTGGCTCAGATTTCACAGACCCCAACTATCAATACGCTTTCAGTTTTTCGATGGCCGACATGACTGATCGCATATGGCTAATGACCTTCAATGTGGGGGAAAAGTTGCTCGGGTTATCACCAGGGGAGTTCGTCAAACAGACTGATGCCGATAATGATAAGCAGTCTCAAATTTTGGCCAGCGTCCAGCACAAAGAGTTTTTGATTCGCGTCAGAGCTCAGCAGGAGGAATTCAACGATGAGAAGAGAGTACGTTATCGGGCGGTAGGAATTTATCCAGTCAACCACGCCCAACAAGCTATGCGACTGGCTGAGTTTTGTGAAAAGTATTAAACAGAAGCTTGCGAAGCTTTAATTGTCGGTACGTATAAACGAATAGGGGTTCGTGCTGTCTATGTAATGACATTGTAATAAATTGTTTATTCATCAACTTCTCTTTTTGCTAACTGTAGTCTGTGATTCCTCGGCACCCCATCCAGAAATCCTTCACCACCACTTTTGTTTCCCTTGATCCTCGCAGATGGAATAGCTTGGCTATAAAGTCTTCGCTGCTTTTCTTGTCTCTACGGCCCACAGCAGGGGTGGTAGGCTCGTCCACCAAGTACCTGTGAAACCATTCTCGGCTCAGCATTGGATGTTTGAATACCATTTTTTTGATCACGTCAACATAGTAGTCCAGATCAGAACGAACAGCATCCCCAGTGATCTTCTGACAAATTATCGCCGTTAATTGTGGACCTACCGCCCTAAAGAGCACCATATGACGCTCGCTGGTCTGGGGATCTTGCGGAGATTGACTAATAAACTGAGTCCAGAACGCGCAGGCCGCTCGAATCACAAAACGTTCTTGAGATCCCATCATGTGGCAAGCAAATTCAGACATCAGTTCAATATGAGGGTGAGATAAGTAGAGATTCAGCTGATGCTTCACAATCTGTAGCATCAGTTGAAGACGAGATGTCTGCATGTCCGGCTCGTATTCAGATGACGCTGCAACATCGTTCTCAGAAAAGAATTCTTCCAGGAATGAGTTGATCACTGTTTCCACAATCGATGGGTCACTGCTATTTTTTCCAACCGATAAACTGATTACCACACAATTTGCCAGATCCACTAGAGTGGAATAAACGCTTGGTGGGCCTAGTTGGTATTTGGACTTTATAAAGTCCACCATATTAGAGACTGGGAATGAAAATGGACCCGGAACCACCTCGCGCAGTCCAGCCTTGAAAATATCGCAACAAGACTGGCAAAGGTCAGATAATTGATTGTATGGTTCCAGTTCAATGGCCAGCACTCGGATCACCTGCAGGACTCTCTGGCGAATCTGGTCACGGTCGCTTGCCCAGAATTCACTGAGCTGGGTGTACAGGTTTGGGTCCACTTCATGAACCTCTTCAGGTACCTGGAGTCCCCTTCCTGTGTTAACAATGCACCTAACTAAAGAGGCAATGCGTTCTATAGTTTCATCATCTGCTGTGTTTCCAGCTTGTTCCTCGATTTGGGCAACAACCATACCAATCAACTGGCCTGTATATTGGGATTTTTCTTCAACATCATCCAATGCCTGAATAACATTGGCTATGGCGCAGACTGTTCTCTCGTGGGCTTTGTTTTCCATGGTTTGCAAAGACATGGAAGTGTAAATATTAATAAAGGTTGGTAATGCAGGTGTGAGATATTTTCGAGATGATGAGCATAACTTTTGGATTGATCGAGAGGCCACAAGAGATAGCTTTGGATTACTCAATGACTGGAATAAATACTCCAGAGCCTGAGACAAGTAAGGTTGACCAATGGGCTTTTCAAAAAATGAATCAAAAGACCCAATGAGATTGACAACTGTTTGCCTAACTCGAGGGATATCACACTTGAGCAGATCCCCTAGCAATGGAGAGTCAAACATGATTTTCAGCTGATCATACTCTGATTCTTCTACCAAATATGCCAGGCCACTCAGACAGTAAAGTGAACATTCAATCTCCTCCCACATGTCGTCAGGTGCTCGGTGAATAGTAGTGGTAACGCTATCAACAAGCTGGACAATCAGGTCATGATCCATAAACGGATATACGAGTTCAAGAAGGTCCATCACGTCCCTTCTGAAAGATAAAAATCCATCACGAGAATCGGGAGCCCAGCTGGAATAGACCTCTGCGCTTGGTAGGCGCATCTTGCGCCAATAAATGCCAACAATTTCACGTAACAGATCAATATATTCCTGATGATGGGTTTCTAGGCACCCTAGATCTTCAGTGAAACTGGTCCAGTATTCGAGGGTCTCCACGGCCAAACTGTCCTGGACAACCGGTACCCCTGGGATTGCGGTGAGCGTTTTAATCATCATCTGTAGCCTGCTAAACTCCGGGGAGGGGTTCATTAGAAACTGTAGGCGGCAGTTATCGCAGAATGCCAGCAATAATTTACAGAACGAAGACAGTTTAGTATCTTCAGAGCTATCCTCGTCAAAGTCGGCAGACTGAATGTAAGTTCCTTGCTCAAGAAGATAATTCATGATTTCTTGCTTAGCGTCTGGAACCCAGAAAGCTTTATAAGAGGTAAGCAATTCAGTAATTAGCTTTGTAGATGCCTGGAAGATCTCATCCGAGTCTGAATGGAGGAATTGAATCAGGTATACTGCAAAGGGACGAAACTCCGAAAAGTCCTGTTTTGAGTTCATGAAATAAAAGGTCCAACCTCCTACAGCATCGAGGCCCGAGCTCACAGCATCTTCCGAGTCGGGGGATTCCAAGACCTGGCGACATAACTGAACAAAGAGAGGGAGGTTGAGCTTCAGGGTATTGTTGATGGTGGTCAATTTTCTATCGTCCAAAGTTGCACCTCCCAAATCTTCAATGACAACTTTGGCAAAATCCAATGCAATTAACACCACGCGATTCCCAAGCTTTAAACTTTGAAGGTCGATGGGCTCTGTCGGGACTACCGGAGCATTTTGCTGTAATGAGGCACAGAATGAAGATAAAAAGTACTTCCATGCCTCAGGGAACTTGGTCAAGAAGACAGCTAGGGTCGAAAAGAGCTTCTTGACTACAAATCTCTGAGCGTTGGAGTATAGGGTCACCAACCATTGCAGCAACTGAGAGAGAAGGTTTTCAGAAAAAGGATGGCTGTCAGCAATTTCTCGGTCGCTAAGACTATTAAGCTTGACGGTGTAGGTAAGGGCACCAAAGAACTGACATTGAGGGCTCGATGTCGACAGTAGTCGATGAGCAATTTCCCAACTTCGATCTGACCGCTGAAGCTGTTGAAGCCATGATTGAGTTCTAAAAGCGTGTTAGACACCACCAACAAAATCAAGCACACAACTTACTGTTTGATATATTCTGGACTCTGATTCGGCGCGTATAGACTCTCGACAATCTGGTTAGAAATGGCCTTCTCTTAGCTTAGATTCTTTCAAGACTTACTTGTTCGAGATTATCCAGATTGTATTCCATGCTAAAGTGCACGCGGCTCGGTGAAAGCTGTCTAATTCAATATTTAATGGTAGATCACTGCTACCGGGGTAGGAGGCATAACCACACAGTGATGTGGTGGTTAGTGCCTAAGCGATGCTTTGATAGTGGTTTGAGGAGTGTTGAGATATGTGAGGTTTAACTACATATAAATACTTCTTGATTTCGCTAGAATGTAATGTGCCGGTATAGGTTGACAAAATAGTATGTGTACGTACTAAGTGGGAAGTTATGTAGACAATTAATGTGTTTTAAAAGTAGATATCCTACACTCGCTAAGCAAATGCTGGAGAAACTTCTTTACGTAGCTATAACTGCGATTGTGTACTCATACATTGCCTGGTGGATTCGGGAATGGAGGTATCGTCGATCAGCATTGAAGCACGATTGTGCGCTGCCATCGTATTTAGAGAACCGGCCGTTTGGCATTCCAATGGCTATTAGGACGGTAAAGGCGCACAGGGAAGACAAATTGGTTCAATTACTGAATGAAATTGTGGATGATAGTGGCAAAGAAACATTCCGCGCTCAGACATTAGGACTGTTGGGTTACAATGCATTCTATTCTAGTGATCCTGAAAACATCAGAACAGTGTTGACAACCAAGTTTGATGACTATTCATATGGCCTCAGACATGAAGTTTTCCATCCTTTGTTAGGTGATGGCATTTTCTCAGTGTCAGGCTCCAGATGGCACGAGCAGCGAGCCTTATTAAAACCTCAATTCAGTCACAATCAGGTCTACCAACTGAACCACTTTCAACATGCATGTACACAATTACTGAAGCTGATGCAAATATACAGTCAAAGGGGATACTTTGACATGCAAGATCTCGCATTTAAGTTGACCCTCGATACAACAACTCAGTTCCTGTTTGGCGAGAGCACGCACTGTTTGGATGATGAAGTCAAAAGGTTACAGGGAAATGGAGAGAATGAGACCAGCGAAACTTGCCTATTCGCGGAGGACTTTAACAAGGCACAGACGTGGATAACTTATAGAATGATGGCCCAATCATTTTACTGGATGGTTCAGAGCAGCGAATTTCGCGGTAGCGTGAAACGATGCCAGGCTTATGTGGACCATTACGTTTCCAAAGCACTAGCCAGGAGAGAAAAGCAGCAACAAGATCAGCAAGAAGAGCAACGGCAACGCCAGCTGGCACTCCTTGACGACTTGACTAAAAAGACTAAGGATCCTCGGGTCTTAAGGGACCAAGCGCTCAATCTCCTGCTGGCAGGAAGAGACACCACTGCTTCGCTGATCTCGTTTGTCATTGCCTTGCTAGTACGCCATCAAGGCGTTCAGAGGAGGCTCCGAGAGGCCGTAATAGAGTCAATGGGCACCAACGAGGAAAATATATCCCACCACGAACTCAAACGATGCAAATATTTACAGCATGTCATAAACGAGACTTTGAGATTGTACCCCGTGGTTCCGATGAATGGAAGACAAGTGGCTAAAGACACCGTTCTTCCTCGAGGAGGAGGCGAGGACCAAACCTTGCCAATCTTCCTCCCAAAAGGATCACAGTTTGCATACTCAATTGCTCAACTACACCGAAACCAATCGTATTGGGGCGACGATGCCGACGAGTTCCGCCCTGAGCGATGGGTAAATCACGGACATAAGCATTGCTGGACCTTCCTGCCATTCAGCGGAGGACCCAGAGCCTGTTTAGGTCAGCGGTATGCTTTGACAGAAGCATCATATGTCATTGTTCGAATTATGCAGCAATTTCAGGAGTTGAAAGGAGCTCCTCCAGGCGGTCCGATTAAACTACACCTGTCATTGACCACTCGAGTAGCCGGTGGAGTATCTGTTCGAGCATGTTGAACCAGCATTGCTACTTCCACAGCTCGTGCAACCCGTGCCTTGCTCTAATGCTCTCGCGGCCTCGACAATACACCATTGTCCAATGGTGATATACTATAAGGGCCCCAACAATTATTTAGCTCTTCATTACAGGCTCATGCCAGTCCATGTGATACCTGTAGCCTTCCTGCGAATTGCTCCACGTGCCTTCACATTCATGAATTGCTCCACGGGGAAGAGGTCCGTCCAGTCCTGGGGACCAATTAAGATAATAGGTAGTAGGTTAAAGTAGGCTAAGACAGTCTAGCTTCTTTAAAAACACACCAATTATTTACCGATTTGCACCCATTCTCGCAATGCCCATTTTTGACTTACATTTTGTGGAGGACCGTTGCCAGTTCGTGTAGCTTCCCCAACCATCCGCCTCATGCGGCTCAGTTTACATGTGAACGGGCGCTGCGGATAGTTCATATGAAACGATCGTGATAGGGGGACCAGTAGCGACTAACATATGGAGAAGGGCAAACTGGTAAAGAGACAAGCGGAAAACGCACAAATAGCCAGGGAATAGTTCAACAACACTGGGGAGACTGGGCCTAGTTATCAATTGCAGTCTGTGCCACCAGCGTTGCGAGCAATTGATGGAAAGGTCTTCTCCATAGTTACCCCGGAAAGCGTTGCGGCGCGCGATCTAAACGGTGGGGCTCGTAATAGTATTCAAGACACGGTTAGACACGGGTGAAGTATTTTTGGAGGAACATGGAGAACCCTGATTGCAAAACATACGATGTTTCCAACGGCCAATTAGGTCATTTTCATCCGAAAGCTTGTGATATTCAGGTTCAGTGTCAATAACCGCCAAACCGTAGTGGTTTGTCACCGCAATAGAAAAACTTCTTCCGATATGGACGGCTGCTAGAGAACGAAGAAGGCAATGTCCCCCTCCGATCATGCTTGTGATTGAGGATAGGAGGTGGGGGGGTACCTGGGGTCGGGGTTCCCCTCTTAAGTATATAAAGGACCCGAACCGTGAACTGTCCAACACCGCGATAGTTGACCAGTTGCTTAGTAAAAACCAACAATACGAAGATGCTGGAAGCTATCACGCTTCATCATATTTTAGTGGCCTTCGCGTTTGTGGCCGTGGCATTTTTAATTCACGAATGGTTCATTGAGTTCAACTACAAGAGGGTTTCGAAGGCTAAGGGATGCACCCCTCCGCCATATTTCCCATCGAAATTCTTTGGAATCTCTAGGATATGGAATTTTTACCAGCGATTTCGAGTTGGTGAGCTCAACGAGTTTTGCCGGGAGCAGTTTGACGAGTTCCAGGTCCGAACCATCCGGGTTCAGACTCTGTCTCGATGCTTGACGGCTACCATCGACCCTGAAAATGTCAAGGCTATTCTGGCAACTCAGTTTAAGGATTTTGACCTGGGAAAGCGATACAATCAGTTCCAGCCTCTGATGGGTGATGGAATCTTCACTCTGTCAGGACCCGGTTGGCAACACTCGCGTGCACTGCTTCGTCCTCAGTTTGCTACTGAGGAGATCTCTCGTCTTCATGACATTGAGATCCAGTGCCAGGTGTTGATTGACGTTATCAAGGAGAAGTCTGCTGGAAGATACCTCAAGGGCCAGTCTGGAGACGGAACTTTTGACCTTCAGGAGTTGTTCTTCAAGCTGACTCTGGATACTGCCACTGAGTTTTTGTTCGGAGAGTCTACTGAATGCCTGTCTCAGGGTAAGCGTCTGTCGTCTGACCGATACAAGGAGGCCGAGCAGTTTGCTGAACAGTTCAATCTGGGACAGACCTGGCTTCTTCGACGAGCCATGGCTCAGGGTCTTTACAAGCTTCTGGCACCTCCCAGCTACTTCAAGGCCGCTGAAGTGTGCCACAAGTTTGTGGACTACTACGTTGAACAGGCCCTCAAGACTGCCGACGTTTCCGATGAGAAGGCCGAGAAGGAGGGCCAGAAGAAGTACTACTTTTTGCGGGAGCTTACCAAGGAGACTCGGGACCCTGTGCTGATGCGAGACCAGGCAATCAACATTCTGTTGGCTGGTCGAGACACCACCGCTGGTCTGCTGTCGTTCACTTTTGCTCTGCTCATCCGAAACAAGGACGTCTGGCACAAGCTTCGGGAGGCCGTTCTGGCCGACTTTGGTACTAGTAATGAGAACATTACTTTCCACACTCTTAAGCGATGCGAGTACCTCAAGTGGGTTATGAATGAGGTTCTTCGACTGTACCCCAGTGTGCCCGTCAACTTCCGAACTGCCACCCGGGACACCACCTTGCCTCGAGGAGGTGGCCCCGACGAGTCCCAGCCCGTTTACATTAAGAAGGGAACTGATGTGTTCTACGCTACCTTCTGTCTCCACCGAGACAAGGGTCTTTGGGGCGAGGACGCAGCAGAGTTCCGACCAGAGCGATGGGCCGACTCAAAGGCTGGAAGCGCTTGGAAGTACATTCCATTCAACGGAGGCCCTCGTATTTGCCTTGGCCAGCAGTTTGCTCTCACTGAGGCAGGCTATGTCATTACGCGATTGGCGCAGTCGTTCAAGGATGTCACTTCGACCCCTGAGCAGTTGCGGGAGCCTATTCGCCAGCAGTCTACTCTGACCAGTTCAGTGTTCAACGGAGTACATGTCTGGTTTGAGCCTGCCTAATAGTAGTAGTGTAGTAATTATGAATGAATGTAATGATCGGCTATTTTTATATATTATTATTATTATCCATCTTGCTCCCTTGTCAACATTTTAATTACATTGACAAGCATTGGCAGGCATTCCCTCCAGCATTGCCCCCTGACACTTGATTTAATATCGCATGTAATACTGATATCTGATCGCCATAGGGCCCGGGGGTTATACATCAAGCGAAGGCACAGTTAACAATAGAGCGGCGAGGCACCCCATTATGCAGGAGCCCATGTAATGTACCCGATCATCAACACACTTTGTTTGTAGTCAACACACGGCCGCCAGCATTAGTGCCGTCAGCTCCACTTGGCAAAGATTTTTCACCTGCTTTTCACAAGAGAGCGCCCCCTCCCGTCGAAGCATCCATGCTCAAACACCAGCTGCGTGCCAGAATGGTGTCCGCGCGGCCTGCAATGCATTTTGGGTTGCCATTTCCATGTGATTATGTGATTGTTGACCCCTGGAATGCCGGGTTCTGACAGGTGTGGTGATTGAATACAATAGGACGCAGCAGCGATCTTCGATCAACAAACAAACTATAGTCTTCCCTGATACGATTTTTTCCCATTGTTCTGCTATTTTTGTCAACGTACGCCATCGAGCACCCCTGCTGTCCAAGCTCCCCATTGTATGTCGTTGCATGGGCCCTGGTCAATGCTCAAGCGTGCTTTGTTTCAGGGCACGTCATTTCGGTATTTGCCCCGTTACCTGCCTGGTCTTGCAGGTACGTTGCCGGCAACGTGCAACAACGGTCAGCGAGCCGAGTCACTAACGCAGCTCAAAGTATAACGGGTAAAATGAACTTTGTGGCGCCTTAATGAGGGCGAGCAGGGCCTGTCGGAGTACCCGATGGTCCAAATGTAAACAGGGCTCTGGTTCCCAGTCGATGACTAGTGCACGATCGCTAGCATCAAAATGCTGCAGTCAGTGCCTCAATCGGTGGTACAACAACTAAGCCTTGCTATTGTCCTTTGCGCGTGTCTCAGTTCCTGAGACCCCCCTATGAGATCTGACCAAGAAGGGGGAGAGAGCGAATAAGGGGGTCAAGCCACCTTCATCGATCGGCCTGACAGCAGGCAGGGGGGCGAGGACTGAGAGATGTGCAGTGCATTGACTCACCGCATACAATGGGAGATCCTCCCTATAGATGACCAGAATTGGCCAAGGCGGGGTTTATTAATGCAGAAATGTCAAGAATGACATGCAAATCCCGATGTCCCCGGCTTTGCATGCAGGCATGATCGATCATGCGTAGAACCAATCATCAATAATAGCGTAGATCGATCGATTGGCATCTTGCTTGCAACCCACTAACCACTTTTTTGTTTTCCTGTATCTGATTATTTCTGTTATCTATAAAGTCGACCCGGTCTGCCCAGTCCAGTCCCGCAACCACTTGAGACCCAGTTTATCCTATTTCATTTTCCCTTTCATCTGAGGTTTCAGATCTGGCTGGAACAACTTCCCCCCTTTTTAATTATTTGTTGCCTGCCATTTGACCCTTTTTCTCCACTCAGTCCATTGTACTTTGTTGGCTAATCCTCATCATCCTCATTCATCCTCATCGTCCTCATCAGCATTTACGTCAAGTCACAATGTCCTTGCCGAGTGAAAAGTTTATGGAAATGCAGCGGGACCAGCAATTGCTGTCTTATCTAGCTTATGCCATTAAGGTGGTTGATCAAGACGGTGGAGCAGTCGCTCCTGGCCAGCAAATGTACCCTAAGCTGCGCCATGCCCGAGACGTGCTCTATGGAGACATTGTATCGCGCACCAAGCCCAAGCATCTCCTGGAATCATATCGACGCATGCTCAAGGCCCACGCTGAAATGCTCCGGGAGCGAGAAAAGAACGCCTATCTCTATCACCAGCAAAAGGTCCAGGTGAACATCACCAGCCAAGAGCAGCAGCAGGCCCCCGAGGTTTGCACTATCATGTAACGAGTGACGACGTCTAAAAAGTTGATAACGAATACTAATGAGTAACGACGACGAATATACGAATAATAATAATAATAAAAAAAGGTTTGTATTATCCTAACTTTATTCATGCAATTAGCTACAGCAACAAGAAATTAAAATATCGTTCCGAACGATGTGTCGTACCTTTGAGGCTTGTTGAGGGTCTTTGACTCCTCCAACACCCCCTGGTGCTTGGAGTGACGGAAGGTAAAGCCAATAAACGCCCGCGAACTCATGGGAGTTCCCTTATCAGCCAGACTCTCCACCTGGTTGCGCTTCTCCATCACCTCCTTGTACTTTGCCATGTCAGCGTCGTTGCTGAAGTCGTCAAAATAGCCCGCATCTGCCTCAGAATCCAGCTGAGGAACAAATGGAGGGTGCGACTCTCGCAGAGTGTCCCAGTTGACTTCGGCAAAATAAACGTGGTTCTTGATCTCGTTGAAGCTCGTGAACCTGTATCGAGGAGACGTGATACAGTGCTGGATAAAGTCCCAGGTACGATCCGAAAACACAAACTTGCCATCTTCATACTGAGGACGGCGGAGCGCCCGCTTCCACTGTTGCAAGTTGGCATACGTCTCGTCGGTTGTGGATCCTGCGAACGGGGGATAGCCCGAAAGAGTCTCAAACAACATACAACCCAACGACCAGTAGTCGATAGTATGGTCATAGTCCTTGCCTTGAAGCACCTCCAAAGCCATGTAATCAGGAGATCCTACAATGGAGTTTGCGTATCCAATGTCCGCCCGTCGCAGAGACTTGTACATCTTCTGACGCTCATTGACGGATCGGTAGGGCACTTGCATGTCCTTGACCTGGTCCAGTCGAACTCGCATCGATTCTACCCGTTCCTGAGAGATTGCTCCGGCAGCCAGGCCAAAGTCAGTCAACTTGATGTGACCAGTAGCGTCAATTAAAAAGTTCTCCGGCTTCAAGTCTCGGTGAATATATCCAAGCTTGTGCAGGGCCTCCAAGGAAGCAAACATTTCACTAATGTAGAATCGCGCGTGGCGGGGGCTTAGAATTCCAGTGTTGTTGAGCAGAGTTCGATAGTCTCCTCCAGGAACAAACTCCATGGCAAGGTACACATTATCTGCGTCTTGGAAGGAGTACAGAAGCTTTGTCAACCACGGCGATCGTGCCGCGGTGAGGATATCTCGCTCGGTGAGAATGTGACGAATCTCATCCAGCTTGAGCAGCAATCTCTTGTTGAGAACCTTCAGGGCACATACTTCTCGAGTATCTGTCTTCTGTGCCAGATACACTTGGCCATATCCTCCTTGGCCGACCTGGGTCAACATTTTAAAGTCACCATACTTGAGCTTGACCCGGCGCTTTCGCAGCTGGACTCGCTCCCGTCCTGTGTACTTTTTCCATCCCGCTTCACGCTGGTCTGGAGGAATCTGCTCAAGCTCTGTAAGGGCCCTAGACAATCTCTGACGTCTGCCATGAATATACGTCAAATAGTCAAAGTAGTAGTCGAAGAAGTATAGCTGGGCCACGTTTACCAGCCGACGAACATTCGGGTCTTGACACTTTTCCCGGTCTCGCGCACTCAAAACTGGCCCCTGGTTATTTGGATTGTAATTTTCCTTGTTGGTCACCCGAAGATCATTTAATCCTCGTGTAATGGCCGTCTCATCTTCATTGTTGAACGTTTCTCTAGTCGGAGATGCTTTGGGGATTCGCAAAGAGTTGAGGGCCTCAGCAGCGGTCATACCACGGATTGAGAAGCCACCCTTCTTTGGAGAAGACATATCAGTACTGCTGCAATGGGCTATTGTTGTTGTCCCGGATCGAGGATCGATTTATATGGTGATCGGTCTTCAAATGACAGATTGTTTACATGCGGCCCAAAACGGAAACTCGTGCGGCGCACAAAGGCCTCCCCGGTAACCATACGTTCGGGCTGGCATTGACAGCGATTGACAAAACAGCAAATATCAACTGCGACTAATTCGTAACAGTACATGTACCTTATACTACTATAGAGTGTTTTGCATAGGTTGCTATGTTACTGGAGAGCCTTTGTTTCTCTCTTGAGCCAGTCAATAGTAGCCTGGTCCTTGTCTTCTGACAGATACTTTGTAGCAACCTCAAATACCTGTTGATGATACTCATTAATCCAATCAATCTCGTCGTTATCCAGAAGCTTGGTATCAATGAGCTTTTGGCAGAATGGAACCTGGGTGATCGTTTCGAATCCAAAGAATCGAGTTCCACCAAAGTTGTTCTCAGTCTTGATCTCCTTCACGGCCACCACGCTCTCGATACGAATGCCAAACTTTCCATCTTCGTAGTATCCAGGCTCATTGGAGATTACATTGCCGATTCGCAGCGGGTGCTCTCTGTATCCAGGGCGGAAGCCAATTCCCATGGGACCTTCGTGGACGTTGAGGAAAGCTCCCAGACCGTGACCGGTACCGTGACGATAGTCTAGACCGTACCGCCAAAGGTGCTGACGAGCAAGGGTGTCTAGCATGTAGCCATTGCTTCCCTCAGGGAACACGGCCCTAGCCAGGGCAATGTGTCCCTTGAGCACAAGAGTATAGGCCTTGATTTCATCGGCACTAGGAGTGCCGTAGTGTACAGTACGGGTTGTGTCAGTAGTTCCTTCCAGGTACTGTCCACCCGAGTCAAGCAAATAGACCTGGTTGATATCAACCATGTACTTGCTATCCTCTGCGGGAGAGTAGTGGATGACTGCAGCATTGGGTCCAGAAGAAGAAATTGTGTCAAAACTGAGCCCTTTAAAGTTCTCCATCTGCTCGCGGAACTCCAAGCACTTGAGGGCAGCATTGTAATCAGAGATTACTAGACCTTCGTTGAGAGACTTTTCCAGCCAGGCCAGGTATCGGCACAGAGCTACTCCATCCTTCTCGTGGGCAATTCGGGCACCCTCCAACTCCGTGTCATTCTTGACACTCTTTGCCGATTCCACGGGAGACTCGATAATCTTGACATTATCAATGCCTCCCAAGGCATCGACCAGTGCCCACGATCCACTCTTGGTCACCAGCAGTTTCGAAGCACTGTTCTTGGATGGTTTTTCGCTATTTGCCGACACCAATTGCTCTCCGAACACAGCTGCATCGCGGAACACGTCATTATAAGGTTTAATCTTGACAGAACCCAAACCCTTTCGTACGTCGGCGGGGATCTTTTCCTCGTCCATGTACAGATAGGCCTCAGATTGGGTGATAATAGCGTACGCAAAGAATACAGGGTTGTAAGGGATGTCCGATCCTCTGAGATTGAACAGCCAGGCAACGTCATCCAGTGCACTTAAAACGATAGCAGTACCTCCCTGCTTGGATACCTCCTTCTGGAGCTCCACAATCTTATCCTCAAAATCGCGACCAGTGTAATCTCGGGACAAGGAGAAGATTGAATCCTTGGATCGGGAGGGGCGCTCTTCACCCCAAACAGTGTCAATCAGGTTCTCTTTGATGGGAACCAGAGCGTTACCAAGACCCTTGGACTCTAACAGCTTTTGCAGTTCCTCTACCTGGCCATAGGAGATGAGCTTAGGGTCAACACCAATGTTGACCTTGAGGGAAGCTGCTTGGGAGGCAGCCCATTCCTGCCACGTGGGTACTCCCTTGACTCCCTGCTTGAGCAAGGTCCATTGGGGACTCAGCTGCTTACCAGCTTGCAAAAAATAGCGACCATCAGTAGCCAGAACTGCTTCTCGCTGAGAAATTACTGCTGTGCCGGCGGAGCCAGTAAATCCGGAGATGTAGGCTCGACGGTTATCAGCAGGAGAGGTGTACTCACTCTGGTGCTCATCCTGGGTCAACACAAGGTAAATACCAATGTTATGCTTGGAAAACTGGGCCCTGAGGCCTGCTAATCTGTCGGAACTCATGGAGGACAATCGTCTTGTAGGAAACTGCCACCCACGAATCCTATATATACTCATACGGCAACGGGGAAGTAGTGCGGTAAACGAAGGGAATTAAATAATCGGCACCGAACAATGGAGGTTGGCTAACCTACACAGGTGATTGTGCAATGAATTACAGGGTCATAGTGGTATTGAATAAATAAAATTAGTACAATCTGGTCATAATTATGTAAACCTGGTGATGCGTTAATAAGTTATTCATGACTTCATGAAGGCATTAGGCCGTTCAGGGGGTAATTGGAGCTCGTTAAGGGAGCTCGTTTAGTAGCGACGGACTGATCGTTGGATGCGTCAACAAGGTCAAACAAAGCTAACCAAAAGCTTCGCGATTCTCCTGGTCAATATCATCCATACACTTTGCTACTTCGTCCAGTTTAGTAGTCGTCTCGTTGACCTGCTTGGATACCGCATCGATATGTTCTGCGTCAAAGATCATTTGCTTTAAAGTGACGATGTCACTATTCTCCCATACACTCTTGTAAAGATCAACATCGTTTCTCTTCTCTGCTTCTAGCATCATGTCGACCAAGGTGGCCTGGGCTTTGCGGAGCTTGTCCACTGCTTCCGAATGCTCAGCGCCAAAGAACCCCGATTGTGATGTTTCTTGAGCCAGGGCGCTAACATCGTCCAGGACATCAATCTCCGCCCATAAGTGATCGTGAGAGTCCTGAGTAGGAGTGACCGGTCGAATGGAGCTCATTCCGTGGGTTATTTGACAGAGGCTACAGGGTTGTCGTTGTGGCTCCTGAACACAATATTTAAATCAACGGCAAGTTACCGATGCCGACCTCATGGCGTGGAAAAAGCTGCTATGGGTGAAGCAAGAGTACCCGGATAATTACGTGGATGAGTCGTTTCTCTCTCAGCTTAAACGTAATACAAATGTAGCGCCATATCACTACTGGCAGCTGGTGGCAGACATGGCTGGGATCATTGTCCACCTGTGCTCGGTGGCCATGTTTGTGGTGGTATTCATGGGTGTTTACAATGAAAAATGGTCTCCTCAGAGCTTTGTGGTTGGTTCTTCAGCACTGACTGTGGGAGGATTTGGCTTATGGGCCGCAAATAACCCTGGAGGGGTCCCTTTCTTAGAACGAGCACTCAAATCGTCTGCCCTGATAGTGTTTGTGGTGCTGGCGCTTTCTCCAGTGTTAAAGTCGCTAACGCGGTCCACGTCGTCTGACTCCATTTGGGCTCTATCCTGCTGGCTATGTGTAGGCAACATCTGCTTTCACGACTATTCTTCAGTGTCTGCCCAGGAGTTTAAACCTATTCTCGCTACTAACCTTGCCTTGAGCGCGGCCATTGTTCTGGCGTCACGACTAGAGTCGACTTTGGCAGTGTTTTCATTTGTGCTATTTTCAATTCAATTATTTGGAGTATTTCCAAGCTTTGTGAGATGGGTCTATACTACCAGCCGTCGAGGACGGTGGTCCCTGGTAGCGACGGTAGTAATTGCTACAGACGTGGCCATATTTGCTCTTCGAGGGGCCTCTGCTGTTCTTCTATGGACTGCAGTACAAGTTGCCGTGGCCTTTGGTCTGCCGGGGTGGCTAATTGAACTACAAAAGTATAAAAACGAAATCCAGGGCCCTTGGGATCCCGCCAAACCTATTCTGCGCTCTGATACATGATCCAGGCCAGACTTTGCTTTTTGGCCTATTCTTGATTATGCACTGGAGCACAATGTAATTTTAGAACTGGGACCGGATCAGTGCCGTATGTAAGAGAAATAGCATTGGAATGTCTGGAATGCGCAGCGTACTGCTAATGCCTGTGGTAGTACCCCATTGACTATAGTCACCGTCACCGTCACCGTCATGGCCATCGTCACCAGGCGTCACAGTACAACCAAGGTGATCCTCATCTCCGCGTTGTTAACTCCTTAACCGCCTCCCCTTGGTGGCTCGGCCGCCTCGATCACTCGCCTATCGCTATTCTTTTGCTCGAAACCTCCTCCTGCAGGGCTCATTCCATACCCCTGGCCCCCTGCATTTCTTGAAACCGTTTAACTCAGTAGTGGAGTCTCCTCAACCGTGGAACAAACGTGAGATGGACAAGGCTTAGTATTAGCTTGGGCAAGGATTGGCCTTGTCAAAGGGTTCAATGACACCTGTGTGATCTTGATTGATGTGCCCTGCGAGTCTTCCCTGTCACAAGTCAGTGTCTATCCTCGCAGCCCATTGACACCGCAAACCGATTGGCTCTCCTACCGAACTTGTCACCCTTTTGCCCTTTTGCCCTTTTGCTATGGGCCTGATTATGCTCCTACAATAATAATGGCAACATTATTTTTGCCAATCTGGGGGGGCTTTCTCCATTTTCATCGTATCCGTTTTGCAGGCGTATGATACTAGGCAATAAGCGTCATAGCCCTTTCGTAACTACACAATCCCCCAGTAATCCATTCACAATCCGTTCACAAATAATAACCTGTAGCGATTAATCAAATGCTCCATGCTCTAGAATATATTCTGTTCCCCCATTGCTCATTTCATCACTATCACAGTCAATCACGGCAGTGGCAATATTGCCAACGGCTCCAACCACGTGATCTTAGGCGCGTTGTGAGACGCGTCAACGTACCAAAACAAATGCGTCTCCTGTCGAGGCGCACACGCATAGTGTCAGTAGCCAGACTCGGGTAAACATATCCACTGAGTTCTTTTTTATTTTTTTCCCGTTTTCTAACAAGGACATTAGAGACTTGTACTATCTTGTGGAAATCCCTACCACGGTAGCAAAGTCGTACGAGTAGTTTGTGTGCTATTAGATAGTACGCGCTGCCCTGGTTTGTTGCTGGTTTGTTGCTGGACAGGGAGGAATTCAGCAGTTGCGGGGAAACCAAATTTTTTATTGCGTGCTTTCTTTACCTTGACATACAACGATGGGTGAAGTGTCGAACCACTCTCGAAACAGGTCCTTCTTTGGATCCGGTTCGAATCCACTCCTGTTTAGTTCGTCAAAGACATATGGAAAGAAAAGATCAAAGGGTCACAAGCCTGCTTTGACCCAGTCGCACATCGAACAGCAATTATGGACGAAGCCAGAATCTACTACCGGGACTAAATCTCGAGACCGAGCTTCGTCTGTTTCGGTAGTAGCAAATCCTGGAGATGCCGAACACAAATCCTCTCATAACAGCAATCGCTCAGTTTCTGGTCCTCTGGTAGGTCTGGGAGTACTAGACTTTGAGTCTACTAACGATTCTTCCTGGGAGTCTGAAACGACTCAGGTTCTCAAGGAGGTAGTATCACGGCCTCGTCCATTGTCAGTGGCATCTTCCTTTTCTGTGAATACTACTGCGTCTGAAAAATCTACAAAGAGCAACAACAATGGTCGACTGTCTAGAGTAGCCCGGGCACTTTCCAACATGTCGCTGTCGTCCAACTCTACGGTGGAAGGCAACCCTGTAGCGGCATCCAAGCACACCTCCATGGCATCCACGGTTTCGACGCTCAACAACAGGTCGTCCTTTTTGGGAATAGTGTCCGTGGGCGAATCCAACGAGCAATCTCTTCAGGATCGTAGAAACTCGGCTAGAAAGTCCTTATCTATTCTCACACAGCAGCCAAACAATGATGGTGTCAGCGAATCTAGCAACGACCAATTTGAGCACGACAAGATAGCTGCGGCCGAGTCTGTCAACGACACCCCCAAGCTCGTAAATGATCAGCAGTATTCCCAACATGTTCCTCCTACCACCCAAGAGGTGGAGGCATTGGACATCCCTAGAGTCCCCTGTAGCGATTACTCGAACCCTGCCTATTCCCCTGCATCTACCGCTCCCTCGCTGCAGTCAAAGGATTCTTCAAGATACGACCCGTCAATGTCTTCTCCATCCGCACCATCCTTCTTGTCATACAAGAAGAGCGGTTCTGAATTGAGACATAAGCGCGTTAACAAGACTGCCATTTCTGGACCTACTGGCATGGCAGACTCCAGCGAATATTTTGCTGATTCGGCATCTGTCACCTCGACCACTGCCAGTTCCACGAGATCCACGCGCAGACGATCTGGCCACAAGAATGGTTCTTCTATCTTTTCATCCATTTCTTCGTCGTCAATGTTATTTGTACCCAAGGAGCAGCAGCCCACGACGAAGTCTCCTCAGCTCTCCAGCCATGCTGCTCCTGTCAAGAAGTCTTCTTTTGCCGATATCAAGCGCTCTATCATGTCTTTCTCGGCGTCCTCCACTAACCTGTTCCGACATGTTTCTTCGTCCTCAAAGTCAAGCCATCACCAGCAGAGTGAGGACAAGCCAATGATTTCTCTTCCCACACCAATTGATACCTCTAGGGAGAAACTTCGCAATAAGCTAAGAGCGTCTAATTCACTGATGTCGTTGGCCCGTTCGGATACTTCCGACTCGTTGGTGGCGGTGCCAATGGCTCAACACGTCCAATCTCAACTTGATACTCTTCTGGGATTGTGCAACTCATCATCCATTTGTGATTTTGATAGCTACATCCGTGATGTGACCAGATCAGCCGACATGGCCAAGCTGGCCGAGGCATCATTCTCTGAAGTGTATCTGCAGGATGATCCACATACTGGCACTTCCAAGGTTTACAAGATTATTCCTTTTGGCAATGAAGAGCTTGAGCTACTGCCGGTACAGGATATCATCCAGGAGCTTAGCATTGCCCGACTCCTGATGTCTTTAGACGGATTTGTGGACGTGATTGATGCGGCCGTAGTAAGAGGAAAATATCCTCAGTACCTCGTCGACCGATGGGATGATTTTGCAAACACAAAGGAGAGTGAAAATTATCGCCCAGATTACTTCCCTGATGACCAACTGTACTGTATTATGGTATTGTCCAATGCAGGAACAGACCTCGAACATTTCCCTGTTGCCTCTTGGCTGGAAGCAGAAACAATCTTTTGGCAGACTGTACACTGTTTAGCAGTTGCTGAACAGCGATACCAGTTTGAACACAGAGATCTCCATTGGGGTAACCTAGTAATTAGCGTTCCGAAGCACGACAATACTGGCCATGGCCCTAATAACAACGATGAGTCCACCTTGGGCATGGAAAACCTGGACATTAATGATTATGATTACGACCACAACGACCTAAGAGTCACTTTAATCGATTATACCTTGTCTCGTGCTACTAATTTAGATGGCACTATTATCTATACCCGCCTTGACCACCCAGACTTTTTCCGAGGAAAGGGAGATTATCAGTTTGATATTTATCGGTTCATGCGATCCCATATTGCGGCGTCTTCGGCACCAGGGACTCCTAACTCAAAGGGTACTAATGGTAAGGTGAACGGAACACCATTAATGAACCACGCCAATGCTTCTACATCGTCTCTGCAGGTCAACAAGGACATTGATTGGGCTGCGTTTACTTCAAAGACAAATGTAATGTGGCTTCACTATGTGTGCGACAAGCTGGTCACCGCAAAGGGTCTGGAGAAAGTTGTCAGTACAAAGTCTGGCCGTCTGAGCATTGGTGGTAGCAACGGGTCTTTGAGAGCTGCCTATAAGAATGGTGAGTCAGTCATGTCAGAAGAGGCAAGGGCATGCAAGGCGATGGAATTGGTACATCGTACCATTGACCCTAGAAAGAAGGTCTTCTCAAAAAAGAATGGCCAGGCGTCGTTTGCTGATTTTGATTCTGCCAAAGACTTTTTCCTATGGGCCAAAGACAACAAGCTCATTCCCAGGCATGTCCTGACCAGTTTGATTAATACTCTATTGTAACCAGTTATAGCTAATCCATGAATCAATCAATTCAACTCAAGTCTAACATTATTCATAGAAATATATATATATATACACTTACTGAGCCTTTTGAACCTTTTGCGCATTGACAGGGTTGCGTCGTCCGGTACCAGTAGGAGAGGGGGACGCAGTGGCAAGCTTGTACAAACCAATTGCAATATCAATCATTTTTGACACTGCAGAGTTTGCAACCATGAGCCAAATAGATACAGAAATTGACCCCATTGGCGCCGATGTTAGGGACAAAAACCAAAGAATGTATCGTGGGAATACTCCGGGGGGAAGCCAGATCACTGGAACTTTTCGATACTTGTACCGCATGTAGAGTTTTGCACCGCTCGTAACACCATACAGCGCAACCTTGACCGCAGACTTGACTGACATTTTTGTAGCATTCAGACTCTTGGTCAGCTTATCAACCTCCTGCTTTAGTCGGCTATACTCTCGGTCCAGCTTGGCCCATTTGGCAAACTCGTCCTTGCTACTGGTGTTGGACTTTTGGGTGTACACTCTTATCGCATCTCCCTGGGTCTTTCGCAGCTCCTGAATGGTAGATGAAGGGGATAATTTGAGGTACACAGCCCATATTATTTCTCCAATATTGTCCTTGCCGACGTAATCGACAATTTTCGACACCACCACCACGCAGATCACTAGCCACAGAACCGTGTTATCCATGCTATAACCACCTGTTGTCAGGACGAGGTTGGATCAATGTGTCCTTAAACACGGCTTTACCGTTTGGAAAGTGATCCAACTACTACAACTGCTGTCCGCGGAGAGTGCAAGGGGTCAACAGAACTGTGGAAGAATAGCAGGTAGTACTAAAGGGGACAAATACACATCGCGCTGCAAGTGAAAATTTATACCTGTTATTGATCAATTGGCTGGAGTTGGCCACGGTCGCGGAATTGTGCGGGGGCACGATTGGTGTACGATGCGGCGGGGTAAGGCGAGGAGATGATCAAACTTGAATCCATCATGGCTAGCGCTTTGGCCTTGCCTGAATTAGCTGTATCTGCTGAATTGCCACAACCAGTGTCTTGCACCATTCGGAGCAATACTCAGCTCTGCTTGGATCCCGTCGTTCTCCATGGCGCCAAAAATGACTGAACCATCTCGGGAGTCGGCCTGTGCGGCTTAAGGGTTCAAGTCGCCGGCACTGCGCAGAAACGAAGACAATTAGTTTACCATTTTGACATTCAAAACCTAAACAACTGGCCTGTTTGTAGTGGTCTGTTTGCGCATTGAAAGCGGTTGAGATGCCACCGGAGTTTGATTTGTCAGAGTTCTTAGAAAGCAAGCGAAGGGTAGCTCGCGCTTGCGATGAGTGCCGTAAGCGTAAAGTCAAGTGTAACGGAGTGAGCCCCTGTATCAATTGTACTGCCAATGGATCCGTGTGTACATTCAACGAGACGGGGGGAAGGAAAAAGTCTCGCCACGTAGAAGACTTGGAAGCAAAGCTGAGGTACGCGCAAAAAGTGATTAATGTGCTGAAACCGGGTATGGATATCTTTGACCCATCGTTCCGTCTCGACAAGCTGCAGAAGCAAATTGACGAGCTACCGGCTACCGAGATTACGCCGCCTCCTGGTCTCGCCAAACGGTTTGACAGTGAAATTAGAGTGCCTTTACCGCCAAAAGCAGTTGCCCAAAAATTGCTGGACAAGGTGTATACTGATGCCTGTGTATTGTTCCTATGCTTCCATCGGGGCAACTTTGGTAAGATTCTTGATTTTATTTATGATACCCCGACGGCAGATTATAACGAACTGCATTATGATATGCTGCCGTTGGTGTATTCTATACTGGCAGTTGGAGTACTCTTCTCTTCCCGAACCGAATGCGAGCAGCTGGGGTTTAGTGATTCCAGCGAAGGTTACCGATACTTTGAAGAGGCCCAGAGAAGAACGCCGCTAACTGAAGTACACAATGTTTATGCGGTATTGACCATTGTTATGATGACGCTGTTTTTACAGTGTTCGGCACGTCTGTCAACTTGTTACACTTATATTGGCATTGCCATGAGATCGGCATTGAGATTAGGTCTTCATCGCAAAATCATGCACCATAACTATAATCCTGTGGAACTGGAGACACGCAAGCGATTATTTTTCACCATCCGCAAAATGGATACATACATCAACGCCATGTTGGGTCTGCCCCGAACAATTGCCGACGAGGATTTTGACCAAGAGCTGCCTAGCGAACTGGAAGACAAGTACATAACCGAAGAAGGGTACATGGCCATGCCATATGAGGTTACGTCATCGGCTAAGATTGCCAATTGTCATACCCGTCTGATTGCCATTTTAGCTAAAATCATGAACACCATCTACGCTGTTCGCCCCGATGCCGACCAACAAAAAGCAGCTCATGGCAAATCAAGGGTCGCCCAGATCTATTCTCAGGTGGAGCGCATCGAATTAGAGTTGGCAAACTGGCGGTCTTCTTTACCAAAGGAATTGGAAATTGACGCTTCTGAGGTTGACCCTGCTTATCTGAAAGCTAACAGATACCTTGGGCTGTGCCATTGTTACGTTCAAACTCTTTTATATCGACCATTTATCCATTACTGCTCCCCTAGCAGTGGTAATGTTACCGGTAATACTCACAAGGCACAGATTTTTGCTCTAAAGTGCATAACTGTAGCCCGACAGGCGGTATTCCAGGCAAACCAACTTGTGCAAAATGATCAGCTCAACGGCTCGTACTATTTCACTACCTACGCCATTTTCTTCGCTGTATCTTGTCTCATGTATTATGTGAGCGAGAATGAGACGGACACCAATGCATATGAAATCTTCTTAGATGCCCAGAATGGGCGGTACGCTTTGAAGACGATTCGAGAATCCTCGGTTTCTGCTGCCAGAGTGTACAAGCTATTAGAAGCCATGTTCAAGCAGCTCGATCAGAAAACCTCGGTGTGGAAAGAAAAGCTGGCCGAAGAAGAGGACTTGTTCACCCCTGAGAGCGACCAATACTTACCCCCT
Source organism: Blastobotrys raffinosifermentans (assembly GCA_003705705.2). Classification (NCBI taxonomy): domain Eukaryota; kingdom Fungi; phylum Ascomycota; class Dipodascomycetes; order Dipodascales; family Trichomonascaceae; genus Blastobotrys; species Blastobotrys raffinosifermentans. The sequence continues at coordinate 71,424 of PPJH02000029.1, forward strand.
ACGAATGGGTTTAGCGTTCTCAGTTTTGATCAGTTGGGAGTCGTGCCCAAGCCGGTCAAACTTGAGGAAAGTGTTAATGGCGGATCTGAAAGCACCTCAGCAGCCAGTGCTGCGGGCGATGACCATTCACCTCCCTCCTCAGATCTTCGGCCCGTGACCCAGCCAAAGCAGCCAGGGCTCATGGACCAATTTGACCAGCAGCTCTTTGGTAGGTTTGTTCCTCCACATATGATGCCTCTATCATACTTTGGCACTGGAGGAAACGATCTGATTGAGCCAATGGAGCTTACAGCGCTTGATCAAAATGACCAAACCGATGCCCTTTTAAGTGTCGGAGGCGACATTTTCAACGACAAGGTCTGGGGATCGTTTCTATCCCAGCATGAGGAGTTGTCAGGCATGAACATCTAGCATACCAATATTTATTCTACGTTATCAAATTAATTGAATCGTTATCTCTCTCTTCATTCGACATAGACCCGTGTAGCGCTAAAATTTAGCTTGCATGCATTATCTATAGACTCGGGTCTCTCATTAATGTTCGGCACATCGGCACTACCCCACACCGAAGAGCCGGCTGCGGAATTAACTCTGGCCCTATAAATTCAGCGATCAGGCAATAGAAAGCTATATCTCCAGTTGAACAAATGGTCGATAAGGAATCTCTCAAGAAATCTGTTGACGATTTCATTGCTGAACTTAACCCTAAGCTGCGTCAGGCAAACCGCCACATTCATGACAATCCCGAACTAGGATACGAGGAGCACATAGCCCATGATACACTGAGTAGCTTGTTAGAGGAGTGCGGGTTTAAGGTTACTCGTCACGCCTATGGGCTTGACACTGCATTTGAAGCAGTTTATGGTGAAGGGGGAAGACTGGTAAATTTCAATTGTGAGATTGATGCGTTGCCAATGGGACATGCCTGTGGACATAATCTGAATGCTACTTCTGCAGTTACTGCTTTTCTGGCTCTGAGCCATATTCTCAAACAGACTGGTGCTCCTGGACGTGTCCAGATACTGGGCACTCCTGCAGAAGAGAATGGTGGAGGTAAGATTGCATTGTACAACAATGGCGCGTACAAGGGTGTAGATGCCAGTCTCATGGCTCATGCCAGTGGAGACGGTACGAGCGATGCTGCTACGTTCAAGTCACTAGCAAGAGGTGAAGTTGATGTAACGTTCAAGGGCAAGCCTGCACATGCAGGAGCCAACCCATGGGACGGAGTAAACGCATTGGATGCTTTTGTGCTATTTTACAACAACTTGTCACTGTTGCGCCAACAATGCCCCCCTGACACTAGAATTCATGGCTGCCTTCTCGAGGGTCCAAAGGTGCCCAATATCATTCCAGATCACACAAAGTGCCGATTCCAGCTCCGATCTGGACGACTAAAGACAATGTACCCACTGATGGAAAAGCTCAAGAATTGCGCAAAAGCAGCGGCATTGGCTACAGGGTGCGAGGTGGAAATTCAAGACACCGATCCTTATGCTGATATGTTATCAATGCCAGTTATGAACGATCGCTATCTCAAGAACCTTAAGCTCTATGGAATTGAGGGGGTTGAAGCTGTCGAGACCTCTGCATCCACCGACCAAGCCAACATATCCTACCTCATGCCGAATATCCATGGAATCTTCAGAATTCCAGGGGCTAAGGGCAATCCCCACCAGAGTGAGTTTGTTGTAGACAGCGGAACCGATGCTGGTCATGATGCTGCTCTCACTGCCGGAAAGACAATGGCGTTTACTGGGTTCGATGTATTGGCTGACGATGAATTCTTCAATTCTGCTCATAAAGACTGGCAGAAGGCCCGAGCTGAGGCCGATGCGTGATAAGTTAGTTGATCTACTGCCATTTAACAAAGGTGTATTGACATTTTTCATTTCATTACATTTATCCTTAACCATAAATTCAATCCGCAATAAACCAGATATATATACCAGTTCTCAATCGATTGAACCTCTTTTATCTATTCGTCCCCCATTGTTGGAGAGTGTCGCTATACAAAGCACATGTGGCGTACGTGCTAGCTAACCCCCTTAGTCATCTGCGCCGCACGAAAGACTTTCGTGAACTGACGGCGGCGTAAACTGGTTTGTTGAGTATCATTCATGAGCAAGAGCGAATCTGGATCCTCCGTGGAGTCTCTCGGAGGCGACACATGGGTGTCGGCCTACTGCTCCATGGTGGGCCACGAGTACTTTTGTGAAGTGCTTGATGAGTTTATAGATGACGATTTTAACCTCACCGGATTGGGCCAGATGGTTCCTCATTATCGGGAAGCCCTAGAACTTATTTCTGACCTTGAGCCAAGCGAGCAGGTCAAGGTACCTAACATCCCTCAGATAGAGCAGAGTGCTGAGCTCTTGTATGGTCTCATTCATGCCCGATTCATTCTATCTCGACCAGGACTGCAAATAATGGCACAGAAGTACGAATGCCTTCACTTTGGCGTTTGTCCCAGATACAACTGCGATCAGACAGGTCTGCTACCTATGGGCCGTCACGACTTGCCTGGGTATGAAACTGTCAGACTGTACTGCCCGTGTTGTACTGACATCTACCATCCACCAAACTCGCGTTATCTTAACATTGATGGTGCCTTCTTTGGTACTTCGTTCCCTGGCCTGTTTCTACAGACATTCCCAGACATTGAACAACGAGCTGCTCGCAAGCGCGCAAAGCAGTTTGAACTTAAAATTTATGGATTCAAGATTTCAGAATTGTCAAAAGCAGGACCTCGTATGAAATGGTTGCGCCAGGTTCCCCAGACTGATGAAGAGGTTGAGGAGATGGAATCGGACGCTTATTTGCATCGCAAGCTCGAGAATAAAGCAAAGGCCCAAGATGAAGGCGAAGAGGAAGAATGAAAGCGTACGCTGGTACGACCACCGTGATCTCGAGCGTTGGTTGATGAACAATAACAATGCATTGGCTGGCATTTTGTAGACGACGTGATGAATGCTAATGAATAAAATTTACTATCTAATAGATTTGACCAGTTACCACGCTGTATGTTATGCTAGTTTGTCCTCTGCTCCACCCCATCCGGTGGGCTCGGCTTCGTGTCCCGACATGCAGTTCCAATATCTATCAGACCTCCATCTGGAGGTGTTGCAAAGCTATGAGAAGTATGAAATTATTCCCCGGGCTCCAAACCTGATTCTCGCGGGAGATATTGGTCAACTGTGTGACCCAGGGTTAAGATTATTCTTAAGAAGCCAGTGCAGGCAGTTCGAAAGGGTGTTGTACGTGCTGGGAAATCATGAACTCTACACAATCAGTCATGAACAGGCTCTTGAGATCTGCTCGGACCTAGAATCGGATGCTGAAATGGACAAAAGACTTACTATTCTTTACAGGAAAAGAGTTGAAGTCGACGACATTGTCATTCTGGGCTGCACGTTATACTCGAACCTTGATCTTACCAGGCATGACGATTCCTTGATGTTATTATCTGACTTTACTCGAATTAAAAACTGGAGCGTGGAATCGCATCTACAAGCACACCGGGCTGATTCTGACTGGCTAGAGGAACAATTGCTACAGGAGAGTCTGCGACAAGGAAGGCCTCGAAAGGTCCTGGTCATAACTCATTTCGCACCCACATTTGTCAATTCCAGCAATCCTGCTAAGCGCAACGAGAAACTCGATAGCTACTTTGCAACAGAGCTGCTGAGTTCACCGACGTGGCAAGGAATTGACTTGATCAAAGCATGGGTCTACGGTCATACCCATTGGCCATGCGATTTTGAACTGGGCTCTGTCAGAGTCTTATCCAATGCTCGTGGCGTTGTATTCTCGCACAATGATGATAATCCACCAGATAATAGCTCTGTAGATCAGATGAGTTTTAGTAGAGATAGGGTGATTGATATATGATACATGAATATGGGTTTCTACTTATGCTGCCTCGTCCAATTGCTTCTTAATGGACATCCAATAACTCAACTTGACCACCTCACCACGGGCAGTTTCCAAGTCGTCCTTCTTAAACGCTTCCTCTAAAATGTTCTCGCTCTCTAGAATGCGGACGTTGTTTTCCTGCTTGATCGATGACAATTCCTCTTCACTCTCCGCCTCAGCAATTGCCTCCCGGGCCATAAGCACATCCATCAAAAGATCCTCTTCCGTCAGAGAGTCCTTCTCAGCCAGTGCATCAATTCCCCTACTCAAAAGAATGTTCTCTGCACGTCGCAGTGGATCGAGAAGCGCCTTGTACGCAACTGACAATTGCGAAGACAAGTTTGATAGTTTGTCGCTTTCTTCTTCCGTGGATCCTCGGTCTGGATGCGCCTTATTCTGAAGCTCCAGATACTCTCTTCTCAAAGTGCTCTTATCGATCTTGAACGGGTCCTTCGGAGGGCCACCCTGCGGAAATGACTTTGGAAACAATGAAAAGTATGAATTGTTTGTGGCATAGTGGCGTACAAATTTGGCCATAGGACGCAGCGGAGCTCGGTGAGCTGCTCCTGCTCCTATCCTGGTAGCCCGCAAAGCACCAAACATGGTTTTCCCTTTCAACAGCAATTTGTCAACCTGGTTACGGCAATGACCGACCGTTTAGCCGTCAGTCAGCCTTCCTGTTTGAACTTCCCCCTACTAACCGGCATACCATTGACTAACCGGGCCAAGCCTGTTCGATATGAAAGTGAGTCCGGGGAGCTATCATCCCAAAAGCTCATGTGGATATTGTGGAGGTAAAAAGAGTTCCAAAAGCTATGGATTCCTGGCATACTCTGTAACCTTACAGGAGTACCAGGACTTGATTGACCGGGGGTTTCGTCGGAGCGGCACATACATTTACAAGCCTGATCTTCGAGGAGCTTGTTGTCCTCAATACACAATTCGTCTACCAGTTGACCAATTTTCACCAACAAAAGAGCATCGACAGTGCATCAATCGCTTTTGCCGGCGTGTAAACCCTACACATGATGGGCAAGGATCCAATGTCAAGACTAAGGGTAAGAAGAACCACTTTGATCTGCTAGAAACGGTTCAGAATGCAGAGAATGAAAAGTTCAAAACAGTAATTGAGCCAGCATCGTTTTCGTCAGAGAAGCACAAATTGTATCAAAAGTATCAAATGAGTGTTCATGGTGATGACGAAGATGACTGTGATGAGGAACAATTTACGAGGTTTTTATGCGAGAACCCATTTAGTGATGAAGATGTGGGAAACAATAGAGGTGCGGTGCATCAATTGTATTATTATGAAGGGAAGTTAATTGCATTCGGGGTTTTGGATCTTCTTCCCCATTGCGTGTCTTCTGTCTACTTTGTCTGGGACCCAGAGTGGGCAAAATTTAGCATGGGCAAAGTGGCATCGCTGCAGGAGATTTCGCTGGCCAAATCATTGAAAATACCTTATTACTATATGGGGTTTTATATTCTCTCATGTCCAAAAATGTCATACAAAGGACAGTATCATCCCAGTGAACTGTTGGATCCTCAGTTCAACTCTTCAAAAGAACCATGGCTACCATTGGAAAAGTTTAAGAAGGTATATGAGGAGACTGGAAAGGAGTACATTACATTTGTCCAAGACGAAGATACGGATACAGATTATAAGGGCATAAACTCTGATTTGTTCAAAGCTCGGGTTCCAGGAGTCTTAAGACCCAACCAACTTAAACCTGGTACCCATCGCTATGTGCGGTTCTCGCTCCCTGTAATGGAAGGCCATAACATGGTAGTGCCCATAGAGGCATTAGCTCCAGAGAGCCTACGAGTAGCTGAAATGCTAATTGCAGAATTTGTGGCAGCAGTGGGTACAGACTTGGCAAAAGACAGTGTAATTCAAGTCTAGCGCTACAGATAATAATCTAAGAATACATATGCAATAAGAACAACAGGAAACGATTAGATGCGTAAATTTTAATCTCAAGTAACCTTAGAGGTCGTCACCTCCAAGGGCATCGATTCGTACAACCTCACCAGGCTTGAATGGTGGCAGTCCCAAATAGGGGCATCCGTCACAACGGAAAGCATCTCCCAGAGCGCATGAACCACACGAACCAGTCGTCTTACCGGGAACAGTAAAGTCCACTTCGGCAGTCTCATCAGGATTCAGTGACACAACAGTTTGTTGATTTGCGCGGGCAGCATCAACACCCTGCTCCTCCAGCTCCTTAAGACCACAAGTACAATCCTTGCATGCCTTCTTTCGTCGCTTTCCAGGGCCAGGATCACACTTCTTGGGAATGAGAATGGCAGGGCCAATGTTTTCATCTTGCACAAGGTTATTTTCGTCAATAATATCATCGTCATCATCCAAGCTCAGCTGAACGGTGTCGGATAGTTTCTTGAACTGAGGGAGAGTAGAAGTGCTGTTTGCGGAACCAGTACCATTCTTTCGCTTGAGGGACACTCCGACCGATTGCTGAGCTTGAGGCTTTGACAGAGTAGTTCCATTGGGAACAAAGCCCACTAGCATTGCGGTCAGGTTCACGCTCGAGTCATGAACACCACCAGTAAAGGTGCCGCCAGGAGCCAGGGCCTTGAATATAACTTCCAGTGAGTCATTATCAAGAGTGATCTTGTCGGCGGTAGAGTCGACATCGTCCACGGGGTTTACGAGGTGAATTCTTTGGTAATGATTCGACGGCAGAGTAACTGCCTGGGTGGTGACTCTATCGAGGACCTGGTGATGGAATTCAGATGCAGAGTCGGAATACTTGCTAAGCAGATGCTCAGCTTTTGTGGGATTAGCAACCACTCCAGGAGGGAGCAGTAACAGCAAACTTTCAGACACAGTCATTAGGGAGGAAATGTCGTCAAACGTGTTATACAAGGTTAGTTGAAGTAGAGAGTCGTGGTTGGGCTGATAAGGATAACGATCTTGACGCAACTGCGAGCCGAGGCTTTATACGACAGTAGAGGGGAGATCCCAATCTAGAATCGTTTCAAAAGCTAAACTGTCAACACAGAAGATGTGCTAATGTGGTCGAGTATCAACTACTCCGGCAGTGCTGATGATGGCAGTGTACAATAAAGTCAAACGAGTTCAACTAAAGTGTAAGTTGGAAAATTCTCTAGTCAAAGAAACTGATGATTTCTAATCCCGGCCCGATAGGGAAATTGTTTCTTATCGGCCAATAGCGAATGGGATAAATGCAATAACATACGTATTAGGGGTCGAGATAGGGGAGGTATAGGGAAAACAACAGTGATATTGGGTCCTATGAGTCCCTCTCTGGTGCACACCAAAGCCCTCGGGAGCGTAATAGCTGGAAACAGCTCCTATTTCGTCATGACTCAATCTGGGCACGTGCCGTTCAGGTGAGCGAGGGTCATCTGATATCATCTGATATAGGGCCATGTGACATGACGTACAGACTGGTTCACGCGACCACCTCACGCGACGCCCCATTGGAATGATCAACACTGCTGCTGCAAGCAATGAAAAGACAATAACACCCGCGCCCCGGTCGCAGAATATTCTAGATCACTACAGATCCGAATCCGTTCACAATCTAGGAAAATACAATCACAACCTGACGACAACAATCCCGGGACGGTTCCTATATTTGTCTAAGACCGCGAGGATTGTCCATTCCAAATCGAGAACCGCCAATGCCGCATGCGCAATCGCCCGTGATATGTGCAGCACCCTGCGATGGTGCTACAATGACAAAGCCCCTAAAGGCACCAAGCCCCGTTCAAGCGGAGTCCCAGGGATGACGAATTCCTTGGAATCGAGAACATAATTGCATCAGGCGGAGGTTAGATTTGCCGATGGTGGCAGATTACCCACAGGACATTTGTCAATTCATGAAATTTCATGAATTGGAACGGGTGCAACGGTGGTGGTGGCAGTGAACATGTACACTGTAATGTATATAACAGTAGATTGCATTTGAACTAGATGACCAAACTTAGTATCCTGTTGACGTGGCCTTTAATTTCTCTCACTTTCTGGAGCTTGTTTATCAATCCCTACTGGGATGTTTGCATCTTATTGGCCCAAGACCGAAAGTGTGGGGTAAATGGTGTGACCTGCCGCACCCCCAAAAACTATATAACAAGGTCCCCAGTCGCAGAAGACCCAATTGAGCAACACACAAGAAACCAACAACAAGAACAAGATGGCACGCACTACCAGAAACCACCAGGAGATGGGCCCTGATGGCTCCGCTCTTCCAAAGTACTTTGCAAAGTCTGGCTTTGTAGACACTGATCCCAACAAGGTCAAGAAGGATGGCCATGGCCGGGGAAACTGGGGTCGGGAAGGTGACGAGGCCGACGAGCTCCAGGATGAGTTCAACTTCCTTCATACCCGTCGTCGATCTAATTCCATGTCAGGCAACCACCCTGACATTGCTAGATCCAAGTCCAAGTTTGATGTCGACGACGAAGTGTTTGAAGAGTGATGTACATACGATAGAGTTGTAAAGGTAGTCTGAGACTACTCACGACAATTCCCATGATTTTTCATGAATCATACATTATATATATTTTATTTAAATGACATTTATCACATCAGACAACACACTTCACTTTTTCAAAGTGTTTATCACATCATACAACACATTTCCCTTTTCTAAATGATTTATCACAAATGACCCATTTCTCGGGGCCCAGCATACTATTACTTTCATGCGCCTGAAATGATCAGACAGTATTCATCAGATGAATCTAATTAGGTATCGGTGCAATTGGTATAAATCAATTATGCTATGTAGACCCGGTGCGAGGTTTATGAGTTCGGTCGGAAAGACCAACACCGCTCAATGCCTTTTCTACCTTTTCCAGCTTGTTATCGGTACTATTGATCTTGAGGTTATTATCCTTGACATCTTTGTCCCGATTGTCTGCTTGGTTATTATCATTGTCATCGTCGTCATCGTCGTCATCATCATCATCATCGTTGTCCTCTTCAATGTACCGCTGAGCCAGTCGAACTCTCTCCTCTTCATTTTCATTATCTTCGTCATCGTCCTCGTCGTCATCCTCAGGGTACCCTCCCAAATGCTGTACAATGCTATCAACAATCTGATTCCAATCCATCATTCCACCCATGCCAATGTCACCAAACGTACCGGCCACCTTCTCCACCGGCCGCAAGATTTCAATCCATGGCATGTCTTGCTTGATCACCTTGAGATGGCGCTTGGTAGCGGGGTGATTGTAGGTGTACGATAACATTGCTGGGGCAATCAAGATTGGAAATTGGGTGTTCCAAGCACGAATAACGTTAGTGAGCAGGTTATCGCACAGTCCCAGGGCAATCTTGGCTAGTGTATTAGCAGTGAGGGGAGCAATCACCAGAAGGTCAGCCCATCGCCTAAGTTCAATGTGTACTACGGGGTCAGCACGTCCCTGCCAGGTCTTCCACTCGTCGTCATCAGTCCACACAATGACATTAGACGGTAAATCTGACCGTCTTACAAACCCTTCTGCGGCCTGGGTCAACACTAGCTGAATGCTTACCCGGTCTCCAAATACGTCCTCTAGTTTGTTGATGATAAATCGTAGCTTTGTACTAGTAGCTGACCCAGTAGCGCCCAACAGCACATGCAATTTGCCATCATCTACTGGCAATCGAGGGTCAGTACCAGTGACTGCAGGGGATTCCTTCTTTTTGGGCCCAAAAGGCTCCGAAACTGTCTCCAGTTTAGAAGACCCAGTCTGGTTCTCATTGTCGCCAGTAGATCCGCTTCCTTTGGCCCCTGTCGACGTAGATGCTCCCGGTCCCCCAGAACCTGACGACGACCGAGATCGTCCATACGTACCAGCAGCATGGCCAACCACATCATCCATGCGAAAGTGAGCGTGGAACGATCCCGTCTTCTGGTGAAGGGGCCGATTCTTAGGCTCCCCATCCTCATCCGACTCCCGATGCAGAATAGGCTCTACCGGTCGCTGTTGCTTATCATGGACCCGTGGACCACCGGAGGACGCACCCTCCTTTGGCAGAAACTGGTCTGAAGGAGGCATTTGTGGCAACCTTAGATTGGGTTTTCTACCTTCCATTTGCTTACTCAAATGCACAGCTGTTTGTTAACGTTTGTTCGGACCGTCAATCTTATACTAATCCACAAAGTCCTCAAACGTCTTGTTGGTTAAATGCTCCTTCAAAGCTTGCTGTTCACGAATAACACTAAATAACTGGCCCTTGTGGTCAAACAACTCGTAGCTCCCTGTCTGGAAGCTTCCCAGGCCTCGAGCGCGGCTGCGCCCATCGCTGTCCGTTACCCCCTTTAACTGATGGGGTGGGAAACCGTACATGGGTCCCGCACTATCTGTGCCGCGATAGTGCAATATAGGAATGGAATTAGAAATTGGCCACTGAGATTGGCATCATTTGGGCCATTCTTCTACCTATTTTCTTCACTTGATTGACATTGCACATATCTTCACAGTTTTGCCATGGGCCCGCTGGTGTAGGTATATTTTGCTCACCTTGGTAACTTTTTTAGTTTTTTTTTTAGTTTTTCCTTGGCTTGGTACCGTGGCTATCCAGCTAGCTTATCCGGGGGTATATCCGAAGGAATTGGGTCATTATTTTTAGACTGGTCAGTGGGGGTATAGAACCAGTCTTCGAAATCGTCAATATAAACACCTTTCCGGCCCAGCTACTCTACTGAGCACTTTCAGACCGAGAAATCACGGATCGGTACTTCCGCGACGCCGAGAGACTTTAAGGTGGTGCCGCACCACACTTTCGCTCTTGTTCCCGAGACCTCCTTCTGGCGGTGGTCTGTCCTAGTTTTAGCGGTTATTTTTTCTCTTTTGCATTACCTAGTTAGTCTGGCTAGCCAGTGGACGCATTTGGCACTAGTCACCAGCTACAGGATTTTGAAGCCTGATAGCCTTATATCTGCCACGATCTCCCCCGCAAATTTCTCTCTTTGAAAAAGGATCTTAAACTCTGCGCTGATAGTGTGACTCTAACTTTAACAAGAAAAAAAGATAAGATAGGGACGGTGATTTGGTAAAGTGTATCAAGAGTGACCACATTTTTGAAAAATGGTGTCTCTTCGAACATCTTCCAACAACTCGGCTCCTTTATTTGCGCCAGGGTCAGACGCTCCTGCTGAGGAGGTGTTGGTCTCTGCTGGAGGAGCTTCTCTTGCCATCGCTTTGGCGGAACCTACCCTCTTTGTTTGTGGATTCTCTGCCAGTGAGCATAATCAGCAGCCCCCAGTGATGCTGCGAGGGTCGCTCATTTTACGCCTGTCCAAATCAGCAAAGATCAAGAATGTGACCCTCACCTTCAAGGGAGTGGCCCGAACGGAGTGGCCTGAGGGAATCCCTCCAAAGAGAATTGAGAACTCTGAAACGAAAGACATTCATTCTCATGTGTGGCCTTTTTTCAATGCTTCTTTCCCTCAAGCTGAACACTCGTCCGGCGCTCACATTGTTAAACTGGCTAACTCTTCCTCTCAGGCAGTTGGCACCCCATCGGCCTCCAGTAATAACAACAGCCTTCACCCCTCCTCATCAGGGGATTTTAGATCTCCTCAGAGAGGTAACACCTGGGATAGTGTCGCATCAACCAGCGGCGAAAATACTCCTCCTGCTGGTGTCAATCCTTCCTCTTCAGGTACTGGCATTTCAATGAAGCTGTTGGCGTCCAAACTTCGCCGAACCGCTTCTCCATCCCCATCACGACCACCTTCCATCATGTCTACTAACCTATCTCCATCCCCGTCTACCCTTAGTTTGCATGACAATTCTTTGCATCCAGATCATTCTGGATCCTCCAATCACGGCTATGACGATGAACAGGACACCACTCATAGAGGGTACCGGGTCTTTCAGCCTGGCGAGTATGTGTACAATTTCGAGCTGCCAATTCCACATTCTTTGCCCGAGACTATTTCGGCCGCCTACGGATCCATCAAGTACTCTTTAGAAGCACACGTGGAGAGAGCGGGGGCCTTTAAGACTAATCTCAATGGGCACAAGTCGGTCAGGATTGTTCGAACTGAATCTCACAATAGTGTAGAGCTGTCAGAACCAATCGCCATCAATCGTGACTGGGAGGATCAGTTGCGGTATGAAATTGCAATCGCTGGCAAGGCCTTTCCTATTGGCTCCAAGATCCCTCTTGCATTGAGGATGACACCGTTTGCAAAAGTTCGGTGCCATCGATTCCGAATATATGTCACTGAAAACTCTGAATATTACTGCAAGAATAAGAAGGTGCATCGCATTGAACCAACTCGGAAGTTTCTCATCAAGGAAGTTCTCCCTGATGATGGACTTCAGGGAACGTTGCTGGATTATCAAGGAGAGGACTTGAACGCCAGCACTGAGCTCGAATACAATGTGGAGGTTCCAAAGTCTGTGGGCCGTCTAGTACTTCATCCCAACCACCATTCTGATACCATCCAAGTCCACCACTGGCTCAAGATGGTCTTGAGACTGTCAAAGTTAGATGAGAACAATCCTGAAAAGCGTCGATACTTTGAGATTGCTATCGACACTCCAATTACCCTGCTTCATGAACTGAGTACCACCCAGAATACGTCCTTGCCTGAGTACAGTTCTGGTCGCCGAATGCCAATTCGTGCCCCCTCTTTAGCGGGTGTACCAGTTCCAGGGTCGTCTAATGGAATAGAGGAGGACTACTATGACCGGCCTATACATCTTATTCGCATGCCGTCTGCCGCTCCTCCGCCATTTACTGAGACAGTGGAGGATGGGCCTCCCCACTATGAAGAAGTTCTCCAAGAGCAGAAGGAGGAAGAAGAACATAGACTCCGATATCTCCGTATGGGCCATCGCATCTCCCACCGCGAGACCAATTCATTCAACAACTCTGCCCGGTCCTCTGTAACTTCACTGGCCGAAATAGTTGGCGAATCTTCGTCTCGCCCTGGAGTTTCTACTTCTGACAACACAGCTCCTTCCAGCGCTGGAGAAAGTGCAATTCCGTCTCATGATAGCAGCGTGAACACCCCTGATCCTGCGCTTGCCGCTCAATTCAGACAGTTCTCGTTCCGTAGCCGAAGTCAGTCCCCCGTTGTGCATCCAATTGATCAGCAGCTGGTCCATGAAGTCCCAATTGCTCCGAACGACAGCTCCAGCTCCAGTCTTGGCCTCGATTCTCTTGCTAGTGGCACAACCAAAGCCGGTTCTGGTTCCGGTTCTGGTTCCGGTTCTGGCCAGCACCATCCCTCTACTTCCAGCTCTGGATCGTCTAGAAATGGTCAAGAAGGTTCGGAACCTACCCCTTTGACTGAGGATCGGGGAAGGGCTCGCCAGAGACCTACGAGAGAACAGAGCGAGCGAGATATCACTGATATGTTGCGAGGGTCGATTGCATCTAAGCGGTCGGCAAAAGGTGGTGTAAATGATGAGGAGGATGACGAAGTTGACGATGAGTTTGCCAGTGGAGATCTGGCTTCAGTAGGAGTACCCGCGTTTCGGGTTAACTCTGTCACTGCCCGTCCCCTGCTAGCTGACGAAGGTCGAAGACGAAGTGAACTCAAGGACAATGAGCTACTCGGTCCCGGGCATCAGATTGAGGACCGCAACCGTTCTTCGTCTACCATTGATGAATTACGAGATTCTCGTGCTCAAAGCGTTCAGTCTCTTTGGATTACATGATTACGACTCGCTTCAACGTTTTCACGTTCGGTAACGATAAATAGAGTATTTATTAAAACATTCAATGCTACAGTTCCACTAGCTTTGCTATACAGTGAAATAAATACGTACTGCTCATTTGGTGTTGGGTTCTATGACATTCCGAAATCACCTCAGATTCATGAGGTATCTCCCCCTGTGAGGCTCGTGGTTGTCTCGGCATGTATAATGCACCCGAGAGATCCCTTACGACAACCATTCGTTACGTATCTACTGCAAAGCGTATTTCCTGTTCTAACATTGCCTGTACATTTTAAGGGGAAACTATCAATATATCAAGCAAAAAAATGGCATTACCAGTAGACGACAGGTTCATCTGGATCGATGGATGCTTTGATTTCTTTCATCATGGCCATGCCGGGGCTATAATGCAGGCTCGTCAATTTGGAGATGAGCTGTTTGTAGGAATTCATACCGATGAGGATATCTTTGCCAACAAGGGTCCTGTAGTAATGCACTTGGACGAGCGAGTAGAAGCTGTCGACGCGTGCAAATGGTCTACTCAGTCGGTTCCTGGCGCCCCGTATGTCACTGATCCTAAGGTTATGGATTCTTATAGATGCAAGTACGTGGTACACGGAGACGATATCACTACTGACGCGGACGGCAATGATTGCTATCAAGTAGTGAAGGATACCGGGAGGTTTTTGGTAGTGAAGCGTACTCCTAATATCAGTACCACCGACCTTGTAGGACGGATGCTGTCGGGATCCACTAGTCACCATTTTGGACCCGACGTCCCATTTGCTAAGGACCCAGAGAACGTCAAGCGATTCAGCCTGTACGCCCGAGGTGTTAACGGTCTTGACCCTGGATCCGTGGTATATAACTGGAACGATGGGAAGCTGGACTTGATCGTAGAGGGAAGCGAAGAAATTGTAGGCGGCCTCAAACAGAAACTCATCTATGTTGATGGCGGATTTGATCTCTTCTTTGTAGCTCACATTGAGTTCCTCAAGCAGGTGCGAGAGATTGCTAACCAACAGGGTGCTAAAGTGCTGGTGGGCGTGCATTCAGACAGCCTGATCAACTCTAAAAAGGGCCACAACTACCCCATCATGAACCAGCTCGAGCGGGCACTGTGCGTGCTGCAATGCCGCTATATTGACGGGGTAATTCTCAATGCTCCCTGGGCCATTGAACAGCCATACTTTGACCAGATCGAGGGGACCATTGGCAAGTTTAATGGAGTCTACCACGGACCTACCGAAGTAGCTGGAGAGGGAGAGCAAGACCCCTACAAGCTCGCAAAGCAGCTTGGCATCTTCCACACCATTGGACGGCACAAATACGCAGACATGTCCGCAAAGACAATTGTGGATCGAGTGCTTCAGTCCCAGGAACTGTACGAGGAGCGACAGCGTAAAAAGGGCTGGAAGTCTGAGAAGGAAAAGGTCATGGAGGCTCAAGAGAAGACCCGATTAGCTGACGGCACCAGCTAATTTAACCTTGTTTTGATTCAACACTGATTTACGACTAACGATTCAACTCCGCCATAGAGTACGACTAAATGTAATAAAACTATTAATTCACACCAATTACCAGCACACTCTTCTTGTTGTTCCTAATTCTTCAATCACTCGCATCATAGCCATTGAAATCACGGATCCCGGGTATATCCCAACGGTCCGCCGCACGGCTCGAAGGAGGGGTTTACGACGTTTACGACCACTGAACTCTCGGATTTAGTCATAATCAGGGTCGAATCAGAGTACAGCACTGTGGGCCACTATCCGCGGTGCTGGGAGAAAATTCTGGCAAGATTGGGGGCCACAATCATAGTGGAGGAGGTGATTTGTCCAATACTCTCTTCAAATTCTTATTATACCCGAAGATGGATTGATTTTTCAGTCATTTTTCACCTTTTTTGCAAACCTTGTCACCGAGGCCGATATCGGCTGACGCACGAGATTGCGCTGTACTGACTCAGCGACGCACAAGTATTACCACAAACACGTGCATGCTGACTGCATTCCCCGTGGGATCTGAGTCATACATGTGTTATAGACCCTCTCTGGTTCTCAACAAGTTCCCCCTAAGAACCGTCATTCACTTATGAAGGTATCTAAAAAGCTCGAAGCTGCTCACAGCGAGGACAAGGGGCCTACAAATGCCACCTTTTCCTTTGAATTCTTCGTGCCCAAGACCTCCCAGGGTGTGCAGAACCTCTATGACCGAATGGATAGAATGTACGGACTCAACCCCCAGTTCATTGATATTACCTGGAACGCTGGTGGACGTCTGTCTAACCTGACCTGTGAAATGGTGTCCACGGCCCAGTCTGCCATTGGTCTTGAAACTTGTATGCATCTTACTTGTACTCGTATGCCAAAGCAATTGGTAGAGAATGCTCTCAGGGATGCTTACAATGCCGGGTGCCAAAACATTCTGGCCCTTCGAGGTGATCCTCCTGCTGAAGGTGACTGGACTCCTACTGAGGGAGGTTTTGCATACGCAAAGGACCTTGTCAAGTATATCCGGGATTCCTACGGTGACTATTTCGACATTGGTGTGGCCGGGTACCCTGAAGGTCACCCGGAGGAGCCCAATCCTGATGTGCTGATCCCATACCTCAAGGAAAAAGTCGACGCTGGTGCGACATTTGTTATCACCCAAATGTTCTACGATGCCGACAACTTTATTGAATGGGTGCGCAAATGTCGGGCGGCAGGAATTAACGTTCCTATTATCCCTGGTATCATGCCCATTTCCACCTATGCCTCGTTTATGCGAAGAGCAAACTGGTGTGAAATTAAAATCCCTCAGCCATTTTTGGACGCATTGGAACCCATCAAGGGTGACGACATGGCCGTCCGTCAAAAGGGAACTGAGCTGGTCGCACAAATGTGCCAAAAGCTTCTGGATTCAAAGCTGATCCACCATCTCCACTTTTACACCATGAATTTGGAGAAGGCCACCGTAATGGTCCTGGAGCACCTCAATCTCCTCCCTACTCGGGAGGGCCCTGCCCCCAACAGACCCTTGCCCTGGAGACAGTCTCTGGGTCTGGGTCGCAAGGAGGAAACTGTGCGACCTATTTTCTGGAAAAACAGAAAGCAGTCCTACGTCTTCCGTACCCAGGACTGGGATGAGTTTCCCAACGGTCGATGGGGAGATTCCCGTTCTCCTGCCTTTGGTGACCTGGAAACCTACGGAGTTCTGTTCCGACAGACTAAGGATAAGGCCCTGGAGCTGTGGGGTAAGCCCGAGAGCTTGAAGGATCTGTCCATTCTGTTCGAGAACTACATTCGAGGCAAGATCAAGGCTCTGCCTTGGTCAGACCAAGCAATTTCCGAAGAGGTCGAGCCGATTAAGAACTATCTGATTGACCTCAACCATCGAGGTTTCCTCACTGTCAACTCTCAGCCTGCTGTGAATGGCGTGCGTTCCAACCACCCTGTTCATGGATGGGGTCCTTCCAACGGATATGTCTATCAAAAGGCATACGTGGAGATCTTTGTTCCTCCTGATATGATTGATGATGTGCTCAAGGGAATCGAGAGGGACCCCGAGATTACCTACTACGCAGTTAACAACAGAGGCAACCTCAAGTCCAACTCTCCTGTGGATGGACCCAACGCTGTTACCTGGGGTATTTACCCTGGTAAAGAAGTGATCCAGCCTACTGTGGTTGAAAAGATTTCTTTCCTGGCCTGGAAGGACGAAGCTTTCCGACTGGGTGAGGAATGGGCCAACTGCTTTGAGCCAGACAGTGCTTCCCGTGCCTTGGTCAAGGGCATGGTTGACAGCTGGTACCTTGTGAACATTGTGCACAATGACTTCCAGAACCCTGAGGCCATCTTCCACGTATTCGATGGCCTGTATGCCAACGGCATTGACCGCCCCGTTAATGGAGCATCCAATGGGGTCGCCAACGGCAACTAACTTAATTTATCATGACTTCAACCGTCTAATGAGTTACGACCGCATCCATTCAACAATGGAAATGTACATAAAATAGAATTATGACCATCCAATTATAAAATTCATTAGCTAGTTAGATCTAGTATGCGTATTAGGAAAGTACACTGATGATGGCCGAGATTCGTTCCTTGATCACGGTCAATTCTTTTTGCGACTTTGAATCCTCCGGCAGATCAGTCGTCCATTTATCTATCAGCTCAAGGGCACGGTTTCCCTCGGATATGGCGTCTTGCTGTTTACCCTGATTGCGCAACAGCGTCATTCGTCCCTCTACCCCTAGCACCCATCTGGCAGCATGGCTCAGGTCAGCACCAGTTCGGTCATCAGGCTCAATATTAGGGAGGGACTGGTTAATCGATGAAATTGATGCTAGTTTAGTACCGAGATTGTCCAGCTGGGTCTGAATGTCATGAGTTTTTTGTAATGATTCCAGCGTCGACGCAGCCGAAATCAGCTTGTTGTAATTGTTGTATACCAGTGATTTTTGCTCTGATTCTAAGGTGCGCATTTCCCTAGTCAGGCCATTTTCAGTCGTGAGCAATTCCTTAACCGATGAGTTTTGAATGATCCTCTTCACAAAGTCGTCTGGGTCAGCGGCATCATCTAATTCTGACCGCGCTACCACTTGGCCCTCCACATCTTCCGAATCTATACTGCCGTCTTTTCGTGACTGGCTCTGTTCCTTCAAGCTCTGTAACTTGTAAAAGTCTCTCAGGGCCTTCCGGCGGGCTGATGATGACGTTGGTTCTGATGCGCTCATGGTCAATACACGAGTCCCTTATCTACAAGAAGCGCGCACGGGACTTTGCGGAGTTAGGTGCCCTAGAAAGCGTTGCAATGTATTATCTATGACAGGTCACCGGATATCCTGGCATACGTCACTCACGGACCTTACTTCCCCTCGTTTCCCCGTGGTGAGCCGTGATTGATTGATGGGGTCTATCTCTCCACTCTTGTGTATTTCGTGACCCACCGTTTCACACTTCCGGTGTTTGCCGGAATTAGGGCATACCCCGGAACATTGGAATCTGACATCTGGGTTGATTATCTACGGTGCATTCAGTGGTTTACCCCAACCATCATGTCATTCCTCAACAGAGGGGAAATGACGTTTAGAGGATGAAAGGGAACATGGAAAAAATAGCTAATTATACCGTTGAATACATTAGTCAATGACCCTATAAAATAAATGTTAACCATCTAAGTAAAAACAATAAGTGTAAACCGTAAGAGTGCCCTTGAGTAGAGCGCTCGTAAGTTTAAAGTAGAATGATGTAGTGCTATCTGTGATACCATTGGCAAGGCATTAGGCGTGAAATAGGAGGAAGAGTCAATTCGGGACCACAGCTAGGTCGAGAGGGAGGAGGTGGTTTCATTTCCTCGGTACTGTTAAATTTCATGAGAACACTGGCAGCGTATTCATCAATTGCCACCTCCCTATCGGCCCCGTTGACAATGCGGTTTTCCAAGTCCGCAGACCTCACAGGATCGTAGGTCAAGATGCGACGGGCAAGAGGATGGCTCCAGCTAGCGAGATCGTACAATCTCGGCGGAGGAGGCAGCCTGTCAGTAGTGTAGGCCCTTGAGCTCGCAGCGGCGTATTCAGGTCGTACAGAGTCCAGTAGGCGAGGAGATGGACTCGGACCCGACGAAGGCAGAAGACTGGAGCTCCCTGGAGAAAGTGATACCCCGGGTGGAGAACTTAGACTCGCCGAATTGTAAGGGCTTTCTGCGCTAGTAGGCAAGAATGATGGAGATTCCGAAGGCGAGCTACTGTTCTGGTCCATAGGAGGCACGTCACTACAATGCTGTAAAAATACAGAGACAGGAGAAGACCCATATCGATGACTCCGGGCCTGACGCTCAGAATGGGGATGGGCCTCCATTCTCAATGCTGCGTATGATGTCACCTTATTGGGCTGATAAACACCCAATGCCTCTGGACCGTAAACTTCAGCGTCTGGAGGTACAGAGTCCTCCGCGACGTCCTGCTCTAGGAGCTCCTTAACTGAATAGTAGCACTTGACTGAAGTAGATGCTCCAGGAATAATGTACAATGTCATTCCCGCTTTGTAGCGGGGATGTGCCACGTCCCGTTTGACAAATTCAGTGTTGTTGAAATTCTGTATTGGCGTTGGGACTGTCATTAGCTTGAGCACGTTGTGTCCCTTTAGCTTGTCCCTCATCTCATCGCATTGATCCGGAGTGTTGCGCACCACTTGGACATAGGTGTACTCCCGCAAGCCAAACACATCATAGATAGCAGCACCAACATCATTGCAGTCATAGACCTGACGACGAGGTCCCTGCCCAGAGTTTTCTACAATGTAGCTCGGTACAGCGCCATTGACGCGGTGATCTCTATGCTTGGATAGATCCATAAATGATATGATGGCCTCCTTTCTGCCACGAGGTGCCTTTGAGTTTGCAATTTCGTAGCAATTTGCAACCGAATCTGCTACCACAAATTTTGCAACCATCTCTGACGAGTAAGGACGGCCCTGTTGTTTGGTGGTGCGGGGTCCTTGCGACAGGTAATTGTGCTGAAGGTGAGGTGCCAGTGGTACGCTAGACTTGCGTACTCGTTGCTTGGACGTGAAAATGCGGATTTGAGGTTCACTGTTTGCACGGTGTGAAGCCCTGTGTGCGCGCTTCTTTCTTTCCAAAGCGGGCGCACTTCGTCGTCGAGGGGACTTTCCAAGCATGTTGCGATCAATTGTCAAAGTCAGTGTTTGAGGGTTAGAATGACAGGTGAGTAGTGGAATTAAGCGTTTGGTTGAGCTTTCTGGCTGAAAAGGTTCTGCACTGGAAGTGTATGGCAGCAATTTGTACCTTTCTTTGAGAATCGTTAAGAATGTTTGCCTCAAAAGTCAAGTCTGCAACGACAGGTACTACGAGAGTGGCCGTGACCTGTCACTAGGGATGCCAATGATCTATCACCGGGGACTTGATAAACAATTGAGAAACTGAGGTAGGTCTCAAGAAAGTATGAAGTCAGGTAGCTTCAATGTTGTGCCTTTCTTTGTAGCTTATGAACTCTAGCACAGGTGGAGTGGAATGAGGACGTGTAACCTACGAGGGGTCCCGTTTTATACTTTGATGCCTCAAAATTGAAATGGGGCATCTCACCACAACATGCATGGTCATGCAACCCAGTCTCCATATTGCAGGTCGATTGATAATAATTTACCCCGTTCACCGTGGTCCATGTGGGGGGGTCGTTGGTATATATAAGCCAACTTCAAGGGCAGAAGCGAGAATGACAGCGTTACAACACCCGCTATTCCACTAAATCTCACTTCATTTCCACGTTATTGTCGTCAGCTACCAAAATATCCCCTTAACGGACTAAGTTCCCTGCTTCTTGTCGGTGCCTAACTACTGGTCACACCTGGAGCCCCATTTCAGCCTTGTAACAGTCGGCATTAATCGGGATTTGGTCACGTCCCAGTCGCCGTATCAAAGTTGTAAACGTCATCACGCCGCTATAGTGGTTACGGTTAAATTCGGGTTTGTCTCGGATAGTCTAGACCTATTTACCCCAACCTGGATGCGACGATGTACTGGGGAAAGCAGGGTTGAATTCTTTGGTTTTTGGTCCGACTGTCGTTTGCATGGCCAAGGTTTGAACTACTTTCGGTCCGCCCTTATCTTAGGGGTAAGGGATGGAAGGCCCTTCCGCACATGCCGTCCTGTGGCGGCCGCTTGGGGCAAAGTCCCGGGTGTGCGGGCGAAATTATGCAATTATCCACAAATCAACTGTGCACATGATCCATTTGACAGGGCGATTTACGCGATACCCAACAAGAGCCTGGCTGTCAGTGAGAGACATGCTCTTTCATTGTCAAAGTAAAATATCCAGAAGTCCTTAAAGAGAAAGATACGAGCCCCGTGATGTGCGGCTATAAAAACTTCGCATTGAAACATGAATATACGCACGTCAGATAGACAAACCCAAGAAAAATACAGTATAGATAGAGAGAGGCATGGGGTTCGGCCTTCTGAAAAGCCTCTTTGTGTGGGATGAGCTTGAGACGAAAGTTCTAGCGCGCGAGGGGGACTCTCCTCTCGTCCGCAAGCACAGCTCATTCCGCACCATTTCGTTGCCTAGCGGCCAAAGCATCAATCTGCGCATTCTCAAGGTGCCTCATTATAAAGGGCACAAGTTACCAGATCTGCCGGTGGTGTTATTTATTCATGGACTGGGAGGACAGCTTAATCAGTTCGAGTTTCTGTTTGACTATTTTTCTCATTTTGCTACTTCGGTATCAGTGGATCTTCCCGGACATGGCAAGTCAGAGTATAAGTGCGATTGGAATATGTATAGCCAGGACACGCTTGTTGCTATTCTAGAGTCGGTGTTAAAGTCTGTTGCTTCTGAGTTTAAAGAAGTGGTGCTGGTAGGCCACTCAATGGGTACCGTTCTGGCTGTGAAATTGGCCCGTAAATTGGGAATTCGGTGCCGAGGAGTGGTAGCAATCTGCCCAGTGTCCCACGTAGAGCCTGGATTAGAAAAGATGCAGCCTATGTTAGGTTATCTTCCGGCGCCAATCTTCGATATTTTCAGAGCAATGGACCGCCAAGGAGGCTTGCACTCCCCATCTGTGAACCGAATGATTGGAGAGATTGAGGATCCAGAGCGCGATGTTGCAGTACGCACAAAACAGCTGCGATGGAATCTCCAAGTGCGCACCAAAGCGTGGATGAGGACGGCATATAATTTCAGAGCCCTAGATCCTTCTGAGTGGGTACTAAACTGCCCACTATATCTGCTGGGAGCATCAAAAGATCAGGTAACCCCGGAGAGCCATATAGACGACATTCTATCTTTTGTCAAAGGAGGTCGTGAGGCGATAGAACACACTGTAATCACGGATGCTGGACATGGTTGCATGATAGAGCGACCGCAATTGGTTTGTGGGTTAGTGGGCGACTTTATTAAGGACTTTGTGGACGCAAAATTATCCTTATCCTGGCAGCTGGCTTTCTTTGCAGCCAAAAGTGACAAATGGTCGCTGAAGAATGAGGCAAAGTGGAGATCTGTTCAATCGGTGGGCGCCAGGCTCTCAGGAGCGCCCTTACGGGCCATGAAGACACTGCGCCAGGATGATGGTGAACATAGTCCTGCCTTACTGGAGAAAGGATATCCAGATATCACTGACATTATAGACATTTCCCACGAGGCGCCTCCGTACGACCCAGAGACACTGACTCGAATTGTGTATCATAAGTTTCCTACAGTGTCCAAGATCCCTCCCACAGTGGAAGAAGTCAAGGGCTTCATTAAGTTGGTTGATGAGTGTCTGCAAAAGTCAAAAGCTACTCATCCTGACCCGGTTGTAGTGATCCACTGCCATTATGGATTCAATCGCACTGGCTTTTTCATCTGTTGTTATCTAATTGAGCGCATGGGATTTTCCATTGAAGAAGCTGTGCGTGAGTTCAAACAAGCGCGGGAGCCTGGCATCAAGCACCCTCATTTCATTGACGAGTTGTACGTGAGATACGAGCGTTAGACTTATTTATTGGCTTTTCTAATAATACTATTAATACATTTCATATCTTTTATCCGAAACTAGGTTCTTTTGAAATTGAACACATCATCATCGTCGTCGTCGTCTTCGTCATCATTATCATCACTTTCGTCGTCTTCGTCTTTGTCGTTTTCATTCTTGTCCTGTTTGTCGGGGTCGTCAATGGGGTTGTTCTCCAGGTTCATTCCCGCGCCTCCGTTTCCACTTGCAGTTGCACTCGGAGCCCTAGTTTTCATCTCCTTTCTCAACTGTTTTATTCGCTCTACTCGTTGGCGGAGCTCTTCTTGAAGCTCAAACTCTTGTAAAGTCTCCCTTTCGTTGTCTTCTTCCTCATCTTTCCACTCCTCGTCTGACGGCTGTTGCTCTTGGGCAGCGCGAACGGGCTGGGCCTCTATAACTGCATCTTGCTTAGACTCCTTCGCGGCAATCTCAGCCTGGAATCTCATCCATTCCTCCTCTTCATCACTCACCCCGCTGCCGTCTAACTTCTGTCGCTTCCGTGGTTCCATACGGCGTAGAAAGCTCGAAAGGTTTAGCTAATTAATTATACGCCAGGGGTAGCAATGATAAATGCTTATCGTTCAATTGCACTATATACTACATCTCCAGTAAAAGTGCCTAAGTCAAGTCGCCAATATTAAGGTTCTAATGTCACCTGTTACTACGTTCCCGCCCGAAGTGCCTGTGATTCCAGTGTCGAGTCGGGTGATTTGGGTGCGCCGCTCTCTTAAATAGCTCGTTATCGCCATTATTAAGATCTCGTGTCAACCGACCTAATTTTATCCATTTGCACCTATTTTCATATAAAATGCTGCGAAGACCCTCATTAACCCTCGCAGCCATAGTTATTGCATGTGTGCTGCTTGTGGTCTTTGTACTGACTCCTCCGAGCCCTTCAAGCTATGCTGTTGCTGATGTCAAGGCCGAAGCGCAAGTAGACCAGTCTGCCCAGATTCCCGGACTGGCCCTTCCTGATCAGAGCGTCATTCAGGGGAAGCCAATTATGGCCAAGATGTCCAACGAGACCAAGCGAGCAGAATTGGGTAACGCTGGTTGGAAGCTTTTACATACCGTTTTGGCTCAGTACCCCGAAAAGCCTACTGAAGAAGAGAAGACCACCCTGCGCTCCTTTATCCATCTCTTTTCTCGAGTATATCCATGCCGGGAATGCGCAGAGCATTTTCAGCAACTTTTGCGCGAGTACCCTCCTCAAGTGTCGTCTAGGGAAGCTGCTTCAATGTGGGGTTGCGACGCCCATAATAAGGTCAACATTCGCTTGAACAAACCTGTGTTTGACTGCAACGAGGTATCGGACAAGTATTCATGTGGATGCGCCGACGACGAGGAACAAGAAGGTGAAGGGAAGGGTATCTCCATGATATTGGATGAAATAGAAGATACTCCTACAATGGGGTGATTTCAAAAAAAAAGGGCACTAACTCGTAAAAAATCAAACAGCATCTATGTTGGAAAATAAACCATACAATACATCATTATAATCATCAAATATAGACAGCAATTGCAAAGTGATTAAGCATCATTATTATCATGTCACTTTTTTTGCTGTCCTCTCTTGGGCCCGCGCTTCTTCTGAGTATCAT
Source organism: Blastobotrys raffinosifermentans (assembly GCA_003705705.2). Lineage (NCBI taxonomy): Eukaryota > Fungi > Ascomycota > Dipodascomycetes > Dipodascales > Trichomonascaceae > Blastobotrys > Blastobotrys raffinosifermentans. Next base: position 96,091 of record PPJH02000029.1, read on the forward strand.
ACAGGCTATGGCCCAATTGACTTATCGCCAGGCTATTGACCCAACTGACAACTCGATCAGGAACTCGAGACTCCATCTCTTTTCGGAGCTCTTCTCTGCGGGCTTCTTTGCGAGCAGCTTTCTGTTGGGGACTCAGACTAGACTTTCTCTTCTTGGCAGGGGGCTGCTGGGAACTGTCCTTTCGCGGCCGTCCTCGTCGGCGTCTAGGCATTGCGCTGACTTCATCACTGTCTTCGTCCTCTTCAACATCTTCGTTAGTTCCGTTAGCTTTTCCGTTAGCAGAGGGCGTCTCTGACATTTTAATGTCACTGTCTCCGTTTTCCTCCTCATCGTCACTGAACTCCTCCTTGATCTGCTCTTCAATCTCTGCTTCACAGTGGGCTTGATCAGCTTCCAGATCTTCCCGTCGCGACTTTATACTGAAGAACAACCTCTCCTTGATAGCCTTGATTTCCTTGGACAGCTTGAGCTCTCGCTTGCCGCCACGGCCCAACCACTCCAGTAGGTTTTCTATCTCGTCCTCCTGGTCGTAGTATCCCCAATCGTCCATACCGGCCAAAAAGCCTTGCTTCTCTTCCAACTTCTTGCGTTCGTATGGTTTGGGGTCAGCCTTGACTTCCCCTGAGCTAGTGACCAAGATATTGCCAGTTTCTCCGGACGCCCAGTCGCCTTCGGAAGTCTTGACAATAATCTTGTCTTGGTCCATTGTGGGATCGAATTGCAAGTACACACGGGCATCTTCATCCGAAGGTCCCTGAATCCACAACCGTCCCATAGCGTATCCAGTGCTCACACCTTCATCGCCGCTGTCCTGGTCGTCATCATTGTCTTCATTCTCTTTATCTTCTCCTACGCGCATTCCATTGAGCTCAAACCACCAGTATCGGTTGTGGTAGCGGTCTTTTCCCAGCATTCGCAGGCGCTGGCAGTCCAGGCGCTGCAATTCAAGGTCTAATAACTTAATGGCGGCCACTTCCTCGTCAAACTTTTCCGTCGATTCCTTCCAAGTATTGTAAATCTTTTGGAAGCCAGGATTCGTAGAGGCCAGCTCTTTTTCAGCTTCAATTTTTAACTTGCGCGATGCCTCTGACGAGGATACCTTTGACTTTTCAGGCGAAGACTCAGTTTTGTTCTCGTCGCCATCAGGAATAGGATAACCGTTAGGGAAATAGGTCTTCTTCTCCTCTTCACAAGCTCGAATCGTATCTTGGAGGGACCGGATTTCCCTCTGGCGCTCTGTCTTTTCCTTTCGGACTCTTGTGCTGTCCTCAATACATCGGTCAATATAGGTACGCACAAGCGAAGATGAGTGGATGAGTTTACAGAGAATATCAAGAACACGAAGTCGAAGGGTGAAAGGCATTTCATAGTACCCTGTGCGAGCAGACGACAGGGTCACATTTCGCTCCAAGGATGCCAAGGACTCCAATGCTTGCTGGCAAGTCTCGGACCATTCTTCCACGTACGATACCATGTCCAGAACCCCGATTAGAATTTGCTGCCAACCGCCGTCCTTGAACATACGCTTACGCAGTCGTTCGGTCCAGTCAACATTTTGGTATTTGACAAACTCGGCAGCGTGACTGGTCTTTGGTCCGTCGTCATCATCGCTCTCCTCATCGTCCTCCGGTTGGTCTTCTTCCTTCTTGGCGTCGTCCTCTTGCTCTTCTTCACCTTCAGCGTCTTCCTCTTCTTCGCCTTCTTCTTCGTCTTCCTCTTCCTTCTTGACGTTGTTGGCATCTTCTTCTTCTTCCTTTACATTCTCTTTCTTGACATCTTCAGACTCATCTCTTTCTTGTTCACCGTTAGCTTCGTCATCACTTTCTTCGTCGCTTGAGGCACCGTCGTCAGGTTCGGGGGGCAGTGTAACCAAAATCTCTTGTTTCTTAGGTCCTACAATTGCCGAAAGTAACGAGCAGTGGATCTCGTCCAACAATGGGCAATCAACGTCTTCGTCAGTAAGTCGAATAGCGTCAACAAAGTCGTCAAACGTAAAGCTATCAAGAAGCAAGGGCTCTCCGTATATATTAAGAAAGACCCATGTTTCTAGTAACAGGCCAGTATGGGCCCTTCGTTCCTCGACTGAGGAAAAGAGATCGCCCAGTTTGATTGGCATTTTTCGTTCGGCACTCTGATGATCGTAGGGCAACACTAAATCTTCAAGAATCTTGGCACGGATCTGGGTATCCAAGGCAGACTTTGGACCTCGTTTGCCGTTTGTAGTGGTAGCAGCACCCGAGCCGGCATTGCCAGAGGCATCGGGGTTTGCAGCAGAGCTAGTAGCTCCTGAAGCCGAATGAGCAGGGTCATTTGATGATTGGTTTGCTTTGGGTCCCGATTCAGAGTCATTCTGGTAATACTGTTCCTTGATATCGGATGGGAAGTTCTTGAGCAGGTGCGGGGGGACGTTCTGATCAATTCTATACTGCTGAGCGTACTGGGACTTTACCATCCAAGGAGCCTCGGGCCAAGGGCCCCGAATAAGAGTCTGTCGTAAAAATGCACGCAATAGAGCCTTTGTGAACGTTTTCCGGTCTCTGGTCAGTTGTGAATCGTCAACGGCCATCTCGGACTGGGGGTAATCGACCGTCTGAACTCTGAATAACGAATAGGCAGGCTTTACCTGGCCATCGGGGAGGGTGATGGCATTGAACTTTGCCTTTTCTCGAACAAACGCTCGAATTCTCTGGTCCTCAGACCTGACAATGACCGTCTCTCCTGGGAAAAAGTCGCTTTTGAGAGAAGAGAAGATTTCATCCACGAGATGCTCTAGTTTAGTGGCGGTCGAGAACTGAGCTCGTCGTAAAATTGGCTCTTTAAGTGGATCGGGAAACTGTTGAAGAAGCGTCTCGGCCTCAGTTTGCTGGGAAAAAAGTTAGCGACTTGTTGCAGGGGTGCCAGGTATCAGATGAGGATAAAACTTACCTCGCATAAAAGAGCCTGGAAATAGGTGAGATCTGTTTGTCCAGTGAGTTCGCATGAGAAGGATTTCTAAGGTTAGTCAAAATACACGTCGATGCCCATTTCGAACCGCCATACCCTCTTGTAAAAATCCAGTCTAAAGTTAGTAAAATAGATCATCACCATCACCATCACCGCCCATGGCCCAACGCCATCACGTCCCAAAGATTACTACTTACCGATCAATGTACTCCTCATACTTTAAGAAATATTCGTTCGTCTGAGGAATCACCCATACCTCGGTGTCCAAGGACGAGACCTTGGTAGAGGGTGGTTCGGGCTCCACGAGCTTGCGTTTATACAGCACCTGAGTTAGTCTGACGTCACTGGCGTTTTCTGGGGTAACCTTACCATTAATCGGCGCAAATGTAAGATTAGTTGAGGTCCTGTCGCGTTACGTCGTTAGTACGGGGATCTTTGGCCCTTTGATTGTCACGATGTTAAAATAAGTGGACCATTGGGAGAAATGCGGGATGTTATAAAATCAATGTGTTATGTGAGACCGTTAACGGCTGGCGGCGCGCGGCATGTCAGCCGCGGAGTGATATAATATAATGGCGAAAAAAAGTGCAAGATTTTTCCAAAAAAGGAGTTCAAGAGAAACAATTCGAAGGCATTGCCTTACAAAAAATTACGAAAGACTGTCAGTAAAAGTGCAGTGTGCTTTGATTGCCGATTGGAAGCGGTACTGGCCTTAGTTTCCCCGAGAACCCCATTGAGAGCACCACTGTATCAGTGTGCATTGCGCGGCTACCTGCGCCTGGAACGTAGCTGCGTGAAGTGACTTTCCAGGGGCTTGAAACAGGGGGGCCGCAGGTGATGGAATGAGCATTAAAGATGGGAAAATGGAGGAAACAGGAGTGTTAATGGAAAGAGTAGACTGGGGCAGTGTAAATCCAGCAGATTTAGATCCTGTTGGTCGATTTTATTTATTTTGTGTCGGTTTGTCTAATTTTACTTGCTGATAACACGCTATATGCATGACATTTGAAGATCACAGGTTAGGCTCTTTGTGTAAACATTCTTTATAGGCATTTGAGGTTGGTTATACAAACACTATGTTGTTGGGTTTGATTTGAGGCGTGAATAGTATGTACGCCAAGGATGAAATATCCAGAGTTTCAATTCCGTACTATATATTATACCAGCTCAAGAGCCTTCTTGGCGACACTGGTTGCACTGGCAGGGTTGGTACCAGTGACAATCTTGCCATCGGCGACGGCAAAATCAGCCCAAGGATCCTGAGGAGCCTGGAAAATGGCACCACTGCTCTCCACAGAGCCCTTGACAAATCCAAGCTTCTTTTCCTTCAACATGTTGCTGAGGCCCATGATTTCTTCTCCCTCGTCCATGAATCCGGCAACCTTCTTACCCTTGATCAATGGCTCTCCGTTGGCTCCCTTCATACCAGTGAGGGCCATTGGACCGTGGCACACGGCAGCAACTACTCCACCGTTAGAGTAGATGCCCTCGCCGAGCTTCTGGATACCGGCAGCAGTCTCAAAGTCAAACACAGTGCCGTGGCCACCAGCAGCGTAGAAGATGGCGTACTCCTTAGGGTCCAATTCCGAAGTCTTCTTAATGTTCTTGAGAGCAACATTGAAGGCCGAATTGGGGTCCTTGTAGATTGCCATTTCCTTTTCATTCAGGAATTGAGAAGAAATGGAATGCTCATCGACGCCGACCTTGCCATTCTCAGATGCAATGGTCACCTCATATCCTGCGTCGGAAAGCACCTCAAATGGATGCAATCCTTCAGAGTAGAACAATCCAGTCTTGGCCCCATCGGGGTAGAAGGTGTCGTTGAATCCAGTCACTACAATTACAGCTTTCTTGCCCATTGTCTTCTGTACAGCAACAATAAGGCCCGTGGCGGTGGTGGTATTTATACGTCTCCGGGAAAACGTTCCGATCGTGCGGCGACCTACAACCGTTTGTCCGAATTTCTAACCAGAACGCCAACAAAAGGGCACGTATGTACTATGGAATGACTCGCAATGCAGATATACATAGCCAAGGCGACTGGATCTTTATCTTGAACCGATAATTGAGTCACTGATAACCGATGAATATGTGCTGAGACCACGTTGTCTGACCGAGCCCCTTGACGTGCGGCGCCAGCCGTCTATCGAGCGGCGAATTTTTTTTTTTTTTTTTTTTTTTTTTTTGTTGAAATATCAAATCTCTAAAATCTAAAAGATAAAAACCTATTGAGCTGAGAACGGTCCAGTGACAATTCGTCGTCACAGTTCCAATGTCTTCGGAACAGACCAACAAGCCCCATAGGGCTTCCTCGGACAATGCTAAAAAGAAAAAGCTTCATGCTAATGGGTACAATGCAAAGGCCTTTGCGGTCGCTGCCCCTGGTAAGCTCGAGCGCATGGCCAGGAGATCCCACGATGTAAAAGAAAAGAAGTACCATGTGCCTATGGTTGATAGAACGCCTGATGACCCTCCTCCAGTTATCGTAGCGGTCGTTGGTCCTCCAGGAACCGGTAAATCAACCCTGATCAAGAGTCTAGTGAGACGATTCACCAAGACCAATCTTTCGGAAGTTAAAGGTCCCATTACTGTTGTATCTGGAAAGCGCCGTCGCCTGACGTTTATAGAATGTTCCAATGACCTCAATTCAATGGTTGACATTGCCAAAATCGCTGATTTGGTGCTTCTAATGATTGACGGTAACTTTGGATTCGAGATGGAAACTATGGAATTCCTCAATATTCTCGCCCCTCACGGTTTCCCTCGTATCCTTGGAGTTACCACTCACCTTGATCTGTTCAAATCAGTGTCTACCATGCGTGCCTCTAAAAAGGCTCTCAAGCATCGATTCTGGACTGAAGTTTATCAAGGAGCGAAGCTGTTTTATCTCTCTGGAGTCATTAATGGTAGGTACCCTGACCGAGAAATCTTGAACCTTGCTCGGTTCATCAGTGTTATGAAGTTCCGTCCCTTGAAATGGAGAAATGAGCATCCCTATCTCCTTGCCGATCGAGTGGTCGACGTTACACATCCTCAATTAATCGAAAACAACCCTAAGGTAGACCGAAACGTTTGTCTGTATGGCTACATTCATGGTACTCCATTGCCATACCAGAATGCTCGTGTCCACATTCCTGGTGTAGGAGACCTTACTGTCAAAGAAGTAGAACGTCTGCCCGACCCTTGCCCAACTCCGTTTGCAGTCAAGCAGGAAGAGCAGAACAGCGAAGGCCCCAAGCGCCGACGACGACTTGATGATAAGCAAAAACTTATCTACGCTCCCATGGCCGATGTCGGTGGAGTGCTTATTGATAAGGATGCCGTATATATTGACGTTGGCACTAGCTCGTTTACCCCTGGACAAGAAAAGGGTGTTGGAGAGCGACTGGTAACTGGTCTACAATCATCAAAGTCTACCCCCGCTCAGCAATCCGCCGAGTTCCGTCTGTTCTCTAATGGAGATGCTTTTAATGGTCAAGAGCAATCAGACCAAGAGGACAGCGATGAAAGCAATGACGAAAACGGTGACTCTGGTAGAACTCATCTTCGAAGTGCGCAAATAGCTGGAGAAGGGCTCAACATTGACGAATTCAACGGCGATAGCGATGAAGAGGGCGATGACGACGACGATGGTCAAGAGTATGATTTCGACGACGCAGCCGAGCGTGTATACGGAATTGGCAACGACGAAAAGGGCACTCGCAGAGATGAAATTGAGTTTGCCGATACTGACTCGGACCTGGGTAACTATTCTGACTATGACGACGATGAAGCTTCTGCTGTCAAGTGGAAGGAAAACTTGGCTGAAAACGCTGCCCGACAATTCCACCAGCGTAAGAGAAAGTATAACCTGTCAAAGCTTGTATATATGGAAGACGTGTCTCCAGAGCAGGTTATCAAGCGATGGAAAGGAGTTGATGAGGACGATGAGGAAGAAGAAAATATCGAGGACTCTGACGATGAAGACTTTTTCAAGAAGCGTACTGACACTGTTACCGAAGAGCGACCTGATGATTCGCTGGTAAAAGATGATATTGAACATCTTTTAGAAAAATGGCAGAATGTTGATATGGTTGAGGGTATTAGCAACCGATTCTACCTGCCTCCCAAGCTTGACCCCAATGCGCCAGATGGTAACGGTGAAGGTGAAGGCGATGATGATGAAGAGCTGTACGGAGATTTCGAAGATCTTGAGGATGGCGACAACGCGGAGGGCGATGAAGATGAGGAGGAAAACGCCGAAGATGGGGAAGAAGACGAAGAAAAGAGCATCGAACAGCTGAGAGCGGAGAATGCTGCAAAGAAGGAGAAGATGAGACTGCAATTTGAAGAGCAGACTGGCGAAGATCGAGAGTTTGGCGCCGAAGACCCCGAGCAAGGAGAAGAGCATGAAACATGGCACGATATGCAAAAGGCCAAGATTGCCAAACAGCTGGAAATCAACAAGGCCGAATTCGCAGCTATGGATGCCGCAACTCGAGACCGAATTGAAGGTTTCCGCGCTGGAGCTTACGTTCGTATTCTGTTCGAAGGTATGCCCTGTGAGTTTGTGGAGAACCTGGATCCCGTGTATCCTATTGTGGTAGGAGGATTGTTATCAAACGAGGAACGATTCGGATTCGCGCAGGTAAACCTCAAGCGTCATCGATGGCACAAGAAGATTCTCAAGAGTAACGATCCGTTGGTTATTTCTTTGGGATGGCGACGATTCCAAACCATTCCTATCTACACTACCTCGGACTCTCGAACTCGAAACCGAATGTTAAAATACACCCCCGAACATATGCATTGTACAGCTACTTTCTATGGACCATTGGTATCGCCCAACACTGGTTTCTGTGCAGTTCAAAGTGTTGCCAGCCAGGACGCTGGAGCCAACTTCCGAATCTGTGCAACCGGTACGGTGCAAGAGATTAACGAGTCGGTAGAAATCGTCAAGAAGGTAAAGCTTGTGGGATACCCTTACAAGATTTACAAGAACACTGCATTTATCAAGGACATGTTCAACTCGGCGCTCGAGGTGGCCAAGTTTGAAGGCGCTCAGATCAAGACTGTGTCGGGCATTCGTGGTCAAATCAAGCGAGCATTGTCCAAGCCTGACGGATACTTTAGAGCTACATTTGAGGATAAGATTCTCATGTCAGACATTGTCATTCTTCGCGCATGGCACCAGATTCTTCCTCGCAAGTTCTACAACCCCGTGACGTCACTACTGCTCAGCGACAAGACTAACTGGTCGGGAATGAAACTCACGGGTCAGGTTCGTGCTGAACGTGGTCTGGATCTTCCAATGCCCGAGGGATCAAAGTATACCAAGATTGAGCGAAGCACTCGTCGCTTCAACCCTCTCAAGGTACCAAAGTCTATTCAGGCTAACCTGCCCTTCAAGTCTCAGATTCACACCATGAAGCCTCAGAAGAAGCAGACATACATGCAGAAGCGAGCAGTGGTACTGGGTGGTGAAGAGAAGAAGGCCCGAGAACTGATGCAGAGAGTCATGACCTTGAGAAATGAAAAGGAGGCCAAACGACGAGCCCAAAAGGCCGTGTCCAGAGAGGCCCATACCAAGAAGCTTCAGGCCGCCGAAGAGAAGAAGCAGCAGCGCGAGCGCCGAGAGAAGAAGGAATACTTCCAGCGTGAGGGCAGAAAACGAAGTGCTGACGATGGAGGCAGCGCGTCCAAAAAGGCAAAGCATTAATATTATTTCAATACAGTTAATTTGCACTCAAACCCCATGTATAGAGAAAAATAAACAGATAGCATTCAAGCAATTTAATGTCGCTACATGATTAAACGTACTGAGAAAGCCATCTAATTCCTTCTCCGTAACCCTGTCGCATGACTACAGAGCACATGAAAATCTCAATGGGACGAATGTTGCCCTCCAAGGGGACCTTGCCCTTGCCGGTGGTCTGATAGAGACCGAGAGCGTGACGGAGGTTCTCCTCAGACACGGCCCGAGAGTCGTCAATCTTGTTACCGAGAATGAGGAAAGGCACCTTGGAAAGCTCCTCAATACCCAGCAGGGCATCCAGCTCCTGCTTGCACTCGGGCAGACGCTCAACGTCGGCAGAGTCCACCAAGAAGACGATTCCGTCAACCTCAGGGAAGTAGTCCTTCCACAAACGTCGGGCCTGGGTGTGTCCACCCAAGTCAAAGGTGGTGAACTTTACATTGCCAATAGACAGCTCCTCGGAAGTAGGGTGAAGCGTCGGCTGGAGAGTGGCCAGACGGTCGTTCTTGAGCATGTGCAACAAAGTGGTCTTTCCGGCGTTGTCCAGTCCCAGGAACAACAACTTGGCGTGCTTGTTCAGCAGTCCCAGAGAGGACAGAATATCGTAGACTAGTTAGCATCGCTCCTCCGCCTCCGTTTTCCTACTTACACCAATTGATGATCCACATGGTTGAAGCTCTTTGCCAGTCTTTTCGCGCAAACCAAAAGTTCGGGTGTTGGTGAAGAAAGGGGCCATTTGGTGAGAGCCGTGCTAATATATTCAAACTTGCCGGCCGGTGTCACCATTCCGTATTGGACACATCATCACGGACCGCTGACACGAAATGAAGTTGGACGTCAAGGTACGAGGAATTCGCGCGTAATTTTTGAAGAAGACATGAGATTCTAACTGTAGAAGGTGTTCCAGAACCGCTCGGACCGGGTCAAGGGCATTGATGTCCATCCAACAGAGCCATGGGTAAGTGCAATTTATACAAGTGTGAAAAAGATCAAATTGGAACAAAGCTAACAATAGGTTCTGTCGACCATGTATAGCGGTAAGCACATTCATGGGTTACATTCCACTAGGAGGTGGTATTGTGAAGAAGAACAAGAAGAAGACTAACTAATTTGTAGGCCGGGTCCAAATCTGGAACTATGAGACTCAGGCGGTAGTGAAAACCATCGACGTGAGCAGCTTGCCAGTTCGCGCAGGACGATTCATTGCTCGAAAGAATTGGGTTGTAGTGGGTTCTGATGACTTGCACATTCGAGTGTACAATTACAACACGTCCGAGAAGGTTGCTCAGTTTGAAGCCCACCCTGACTACATCCGAACCATCGCAGTCCACCCTACGGAGCCATTGGTGCTGTCAGGAGGAGACGACATGACGGTCAAGCTGTGGAATTGGGAACAGGGATGGAGAAATACTCACTCGTTTGAGGGTCATTCTCACTACATTATGTACGTGGCGTTTAATCCAAAGGACCCTAACACGTTTGCGTCCGCTTCTCTGGATCATACAGTCAAGATTTGGTCCCTGGGATCTCCTACCCCCAATTTCACCTTGGACGCACACGAAACCCGAGGAGTCAACTTTGTACAGTACTATCCTCAGTCTGACAAGCCCTATCTGATCACCGCTTCTGACGACCGGACAGTACGAGTGTGGGACTACCAAACAAAGTCGTGCGTGGCCACTCTGGAGGGCCATACTAACAATGTGTCGTTTGCTGTTTTCCATCCCGAGTTGCCTGTGATCATTTCTGGTGCTGAGGATTCGACCATTAAAATCTGGAATGCAAACACGTACCATCTCGAGCAGACCCTCAATTACGGTCTGGAACGGGCTTGGTGTGCTGCATGCCGCAAGGGTTCCAATAGCATTGCTCTTGGATTTGATGTAGGTTCTGTAGTGCTGCAGCTCGGTAAGGAGGAGCCTGCCATTTCCATGGACCCCAATGGACGTGTCATTTGGTCAAAGCACTCTGAGGTTTTCTCCCACGCCATCAAGGGCTCAGAGGAGTACAAGGACGGTGACATTATCCCCGTCACCCCCAAGGAGCTGGGCAATGTGGAGGTCTATCCTACAAAGCTTGTCCACTCTCCCAATGGTCGATTTGTGACTGTGGTCGGTGATGGAGAATATATCATCTTTACTGCTCTGGCTTGGAGAAACAAGTCCTTTGGTACTGCTGTAGACTTTGCTTGGTCCCAGGATTCCAGCCAGTATGCAGTTCTGGAGGCCAAGAGCGATACCATTCAGGTGTTCAAGAACTTTAAGCAGATGCCTTCGGGTTTCATTGACCTTAATTTTGCCGGCTCTGTATCCCAGGTGTATGGCGGAGCTCTGCTGGGACTCAAGGGAGACGGATTCCTTGCCTTTTATGACTGGGAATCTGGAAAGTACGTTTACCACGTTGGAACTGATCCCCAGCAGGTCATTTGGTCCGAATCGGGCGAATTGGTAACTGTGATCAGTGACGATGCATTCTATGTGCTTAAATTCAACCGAGAGGACTTCCAGGCTGCTTTGCAAGAGGGCACCTTAACTGAGGAAGGGGTGGACTCTGCGTTTGAGCTTTTGCAGGAAGTGCCTGAATCGGTTCGAACTGGTCGATGGGTCGGAGACTGCTTTGTGTACACGACTCACTCCAACCGTCTGTGTTACCTAGTGGGCTCGGAGACATACACTGTTGCTCATTTTGACAAGCAAATGTATCTTCTGGGATACCTCCCTCGAGACAATAGCATCTATCTTTGCGACAAGGACATCAACATGACCTCTTACAAGCTGTCCCTGGCAGTGATAGAATATCAGACGGTGGTATTGCGTGGAGATATGGACTATGCTGCCGAACTGCTGCAGGATGTGCCTGAGAAGGAACGAACAAAGGTGGCGCGGTTCTTGGAAAAGCAGGGACACCAGGAGCTGGCTCTTGAAGTCACCCAAGATCCCGAGCACAAGTTTGACCTGGCTCTCGCTCTCAACCAGTTGTCGGTGGCAGAAGAGATTGCACACACGGTCAACAACGAACACAAATGGAAGCAGCTCGGTGATGCTGCTCTCGAAGGTTGGAACGTTGTGCTCGCCGAGCGAAGCTTTGAAGAGGCTAATGACTTGGACTCTTTGGTGCTTATTTACACCAGTACTGGTAACAAGGGTGCCCTCAGAACATTGGCACAAAAGGCATCTGACGTTGGCAAGTACAACTTGGCTTTCAACGCTCTATGGTTTATTGGGGATACTGATGGTTGTATAGAACTACTAAACAAAACCGGAAGACCTTCAGAGGCGGCCCTGTTTGCATTGACCTATGGAGGAGATGTCAATGGAGCTATCAAGCTTTGGAAAGATAATCTGACAAAGGCCGGCAGAGGAAAGATTGCTAACTCGATAGCGGATCCCGCTGAAAACCCAGAGCTGTTCCCTGACAACATTGGCGAAAAGGTTGTCACCAAGCCTGCTACTGCTAATGGAGCCGTTGCTGACTTGATTGATGTCGATGACGATGTTGCTGAAGTTGAAGCTGAAGCCGGAGCTGCTGCTGAAGAAGCTGAGACCCCAGTTGAGCAGGCCCCCGAACCAGAAAAGGAATCCCAAGAAGGACAAGAGCAAGGAGACGACGAAGAGGATGCTGGGGATGTACAAGCCTAAGCTCAAGTCATGAGTTTCTAATATATATAATACATGTCATATCATTAGAAGATTAGTTTTCGTATTCATCAAGCATAGTCGTAAACGTCTGATCGAGAAATGTTTGGTCTTTTCTTGAGCCCAACATAATACATTTCTTTCGATTCCTTTCGTGAAGATGACGGCTTGTCTCTTTTTACCGTCTTGAATACCTTTTTGATTCGTTCTTCTAGGGCCTGGCTATCAGGGCCCATAAACGTTTTGCACACAAATGATCCTCCGGGTTTGAGGGTATCAATTGCAAACAACAATGCAGAGTCACTCAAATCCTGTGTTAAAATTTATTGTCCCATCCCATCTTCATTCACTTACCACACTGTTGGCATGATCTCTCACTGCCAATCCAGAAGTGTTCGCCATCCTAATATAAGGGTCGTTAATAGTCCGCAATTGAAAACCACCTAACTGTAACCAGGGTGCACACATGTCACTTAGCACTATATCGACCATTTGGTCGCTCGTCGAGGCTTGGTCCTGTTGGTCCTGTTCGGTTGAGCTGGCTCTGCTTTCCTCCTTGAGTTCCGTATGCTCGACATGCTCTAATTGTTCTTCAATTTCCAATTCCACTTCATCCTCGCTCTTAATTCGCCTTCCTAAGTTAGGATCCGATAATATCTTCTTCAAGTGTTCCTGGACCGATATAGATAAGAAGTTGCCTTGAATAGCAGATGCTCCCTTTGGAGGAGGATGGTGAAGAATATCCACACCAATTACTCGACCATTGGGCGCAGTTGCCTCTACTGCAACCTGGGACCAAGCTCCAGGAGCAAATCCCAAATCTACTACCGTCATACCAGGCTTGAACAGATTGTATCGCTTGTTAAGCGAAATGAGCTTAAATGCTGCTCGGGAAGCGTAATTCAACACCTTGGCCTCCCTAGAGAACGCATCTTGAGCCTGGCGTTGAATCCACCTCGAAGAAGAGCCCTTGGATTTTAGCAGAGCGCATCCCGTCGAAAAAGACCTTTGTAACCACCTCATCTCTCGTTATCCGGTTATCGAACCGTCCTTGGAATCTGCGCGTCCATGCTGCTGATGGCCGCCGCGGGAGAAGAGCCCCCTGCGGCGTCACACGTTTAATTGATTCGTGTTTATTTATTCACCAGTCCAGTCAATTAAGAGAAGGAGGGCTGGAATTAGTGAGCCGCATATGCCCTAAAAGCGAACTTTCCTAATCGGGTAATGTGACTGTGGCTACCACTCGCTCAATTTTCATACCTTCTCAGACCCCCAAGATTGAACTCACCTATCTTCACGGAAAGAACCAACTGTAAACAGATTGGGAGATGTCTAAAATCAGCGTCGCCGGTGTCCGTGGTAACGTCCAGGAGCTTCTCAAGAAGTCTGAGGAGAAGAAGCGAAACTTCCTCGAGACTATTGAGCTCCAGGTTGGTCTTAAGAACTATGACCCTCAGCGTGACAAGCGTTTCTCTGGATCCATCAAGCTTCCCACTGTCCCTCGTCCCAACATGACCATCTGCGTGTTTGGTGACGCTGTGGATGTGGACCGTGCTAAGTCCCAGGGTGTTGATGCCATGTCCGTGGAGGACCTTAAGAAGCTCAACAAGAACAAGAAGCTCATTAAGAAGCTGGCCAAGAAGTACAACGCTTTCATTGCCTCTGAGGCTCTGATCAAGCAGGTTCCTCGTCTCTTGGGACCCCAGCTTTCCAAGGCCGGAAAGTTCCCTACCCCTGTGTCCCACTCTGAGGACCTCGGTGCTAAGATCAACGACGTCAAGTCCACCATCAAGTTCCAGCTTAAGAAGGTGCTGTGTCTTGCCGTCGCTGTCGCTAACGTCGAGATGGAGGAGGACCAGATTGTTTCCCAGATCATGCTGGCCTGCAACTTCCTGGTCTCTCTGCTCAAGAAGCACTGGCAGAACGTTGGATCTCTGGTCATCAAGTCCACCATGGGTCCTCCTTTCCGCATTTACTAATTTTATAGTAATGGAAAAGTAATGCTTGTCATAATTTCACTTTCACTGTATATAGAGGTAGCTCAGGTTAGCATCTTTTGTTTCGTTCTTTTCGTCCTCACCATTAGTTAATTATATCTACTAGTGAATATTTAGTACCAACGGCGTAAGCGGCTCCAACCGCCCACCGCAATGGCTTATGTGCGCTGCCACCTGATAACCCGCCTTAACCGTCGCAATACTGAGTTTTGTAGCTTAGCCCCCGTTTCTCTTCTCTCCTGTCTGCTCATGTTTCGATGGAGGATGATCACGAGAACCACAAAAGCCCTCGGCTCGAGTTTGTGGAGCCAGACTTCGAAGCCAATGTTCTAGATACTGCATCTCCCCTCCCAGACTTGGAGGCCATCACTCCGGAAATGGCCCTGGGGTATTTAAACCAGAGCTTAATGGCTCTTATAGAGATTCATGACGAACTCCCTTATGAACTAGACTCTAAACTAGGACTGCGCAGTGACGAGGACTTGACTCCGCTTCAACCCCTGACCAATATAAGCGAAGACGGTATTCCTTCGGCAATCCAAGACGACGACGAAGTGTCTCCGTTGGTCATGTCGCGAAGGGGGGAGAGTTCATCTGTACTGTCGCCTGTCTCGCCTGAATTGACAGCAAATGGCTCAAATGGCTCCATATCGGCACGGAGAAGGCGAAGGTCTAGTGTCCTGTGTACCGAAGCCACTGCAGTAGCTACGGTGGTATCTGAGGACCTGGAAGATTTAACTGCGCTTCGAGGACGTCATAAATTTCAGAAAAGGCCTCCAGGGGATGCCATTTCTGAGAGTCCTACTGCTAGAGCCTCCATTTCCAAACGGTTCTGGTCCAAGACTCCACCGGAAATATCAATTCCAAAATATCTCACCCGCATCCATAAATACAGCCCGCTCTCAAGTGCTGTTTATTTGGCCAGTGCGGTGTACATATATCGACTTTGCATTGTACTGCATGCGCTTCCACTTACTAACCTGTGTGCACACCGGGTCATCTTAACAGCCATTCGAATCGCTTCAAAGAGTTTAGAAGATGTCAACTATGTCCAGAAGCGGTTCGCAATGGTAGGAGGAATCTCGGCTCATGATTTGTATCGCCTTGAACTTGCGTTTTTATACCTGTTGGACTTTGATATCAAGGTAGATGCTCAAGTGTTACGAGAATGTTTGCAGTATATTGCAAGAATCAGCGATAAAGTTAAAAAGGATTCTGTTCCCCCTCCAGAAGAGACAGGAAACAACCACAGTAACCAAGACAATGGCAATGGCAATGGCAATGAATGAAACAACTGTAATAGTCACAAACATTAATGACTGACGACTGACGACTACGCATACAACCTGAACTCTCCACTAATGCTCACTCCCCTTGCTTATTTTTCTCTTGTTAATATTTTACCTTCACCTTGTCCCCTACTTTCATTCCGGTTCTTATACACATTATTTATATTCAATGTTTAGCTCCTCATTACAGCCACAACTCCACGTTTAAATGTTGCGTATCTTGATAGTAACGGTCTTAGCTTGGGTCGCATTGGCCAATTGGCTGCTCAAGGAAGATAAAGCGTGCAATCCTACTGGTAAAAATGGCCTGTTGACTTACACAGGCTTTCGAATCCAACGTCAGTACACATATGGGCTACCTATGATGCATCATATTAGATTGACTCACTGCGACTCAGGGTCTGTAGATATGGAGGCTGTTATTACTGCAGACAGGAATACGGACATTGCGTGGGGAGTTAACATGTGCGTCGACTCCAATTTATGTTATCGTGCTGTAAGGTCAAAGAAGTACCGACTAAGATCCATCTCGCTCTATATGCCTTACTCCACTGTCGGAGGCTTGTTCATTTGTCCTCGAGAGGAAATATGTGACAACAGCAATGCAATCCCAGTCTTGCCCTTACTGGCAGACCGAACATCCCACCAATGGTTTGAATTGTCAAAATTGACCCGTCCGGTACAGAGGGTTCCTTATCTATATACGCCAAACATCCTAGATCCCCGATATCCCCGTCGCCACGACAAAGGTTACGAGTGGGCTCGGCATTTAGATGTCAACGAGAATTATACCTACTCAAGTTCTGAAAAGTTAATGTTGAGTCGAGCTACCACTGCAATGCTCAACAAAGTCCACGAGTTGTTCAGTCTAAATGCACACTTGCTTCCGTGGGAATTTGATCTGGTGGAACTAGACCTCGCCTTAGACCGAGGTGTTAATATCGCTCCCCTGATTGACAAGGTCCTTCACTACCTCCCCTCAGCGAATCGTAGCAGGTTTCTTACATCACTCAACTCGCCATTTGAAAAGATCCATCTACAGGAGGACGTCTTCCCTCACAGGAATGCTTGAGTCAAATTCTAGGAGCTTTTACAGTTAGCTCATATTCCCTGCCATAGTATCAATACAGATCCTTTGAAGTTCTACTCAATTTGCTAGCCCAAGCTGTGACCTTCTAGGCTCCTTCATTCTGTGGAATGGCTGATCCTGCTTAGGTACATTGCCTACAGATCCATCTACCTGCCTCCGACTCCCCTCCCACTGCTGCCTGTCAGCAGCACTAATAGTAGGTGATTCTACCAAAATATGGCAGCTAAACCTGTATAACACTCTAACCAATTGATGTCAATATCAATTATAGGTCATAATCCTACTAACTATGGTAGCTGCTGCGATGCCAAAGATTATGCAGTCCCATTCAGCCGTGCGCTTATCTTATCTAAACCGTAAAGTCCAAGACACGCTGTAGACGTAGAAGAGCTTAAAAAAGCTATGCTGTTCCAAAACGTACCTTTGGATATATATCAACTTCGTTAAGGTACTCATGTCCGATCCATCTTTTAGCTGCCCCGATACTGAATCGTCTTTAGACCGTGAGGGTACTGAGGATGGCCAGTACCCACCACCGGCATCGTCTTCTCAACGTAGGCAGGTCATTGAATCGCTTGATTTCATAGATCCTCTGTTTGTATCTCCAAGCAACCAGGAACCATCGGAAAATATTACTCCTTATTTAAGCTTTCTATTTCCAACTGTTCCGGAGCGTGCAAAGCAGAACAATGTTCTGCTCACATCCAAAGAAATCCACTGTCTGGAATATTATATCAAGAAGTTCGACAGTTACTGTCCGGAATATGATGTGACAATAGTAGTTGATGGAGGCGCAATGATGGAAAAGGAAATTGAAAGTACTGTATGCAAATTTCGTGTGAAGCTATGTGATGTGGAGCGAGTGGGAGAAAGCTGTATAATCCGCATGCGTCAATTCACTCATGAGTATGCAGCGGTTCAATTATATGGTAATGCAGCTCTTTCCGACGGCTTCAACCATTGGAGAGGGATGGCTGACACTTGGGGGAGAACTGCAATCAAGATAAAGACCGAGTCAGTGTGTACCTTTTTTGACAGTTTTCCAGGATGGGGACAATTTCAATTCCCAGAAACGTTCAGGAAAAAGACTTATATGAAGAAACGGCCTGATTTTGGGTCTGTCCCAGCCTACACTTATGAAATTTGTGGAGCGTTAGGTATGACCCCTGTCCCTACCCTAGCCATAAAAAGCACAATCGCGGACAACTTCCGTAATTTATTTCATGACTGTATTTCCTTCATTGTGGGAGCACTTTTACAACTAAATGCAGTCATAGGAGTTAATAATTCTCCTGAAACATTCTCTGTCGACATCCTCAACTTTGATCTGACAGTGAACCGGATGATGAAGCTGGCTCGCAGTTTAGAAGGCGAACAGTATTCTGCAACCAGAGGCGTACTGCACCAGGTAGCCAAAATGAAGGCTAGCATCCACGTCCTGCAACTTAAACTGCTGGATTACATACTGAGCAATCCGGACCTAGGTGAGGACGGATTAACTCAGCAAGACGTTCAGACAGTAAACGAATTTATCCGAGAGGACCTTGAACTAGCTAAAGAACTCTGTCCGTTTCTTGATATTCGCCCCCTGGAATTGTCTCGATTTCCTGAAATCGACCTTGACCGGTTCCAGCCATTCCTTAATGATATTAAAGCAGAATTGGCGTACTACGAAAGAGTGCTTACTGAACTTTACGACTGCAAGGTCCAGGCGAGGCCGCAAGAAGCCGTTGTGCAGTGCACACATATACTTGTTGCTCAAACAATCCCAGTGATGTTTGGACCAACCTCAAAGCAATACCTCCATCCTCAGGGGTCAACCGTAGAAATCCCCATACGAGCCCTTGCGGGAATTGGAGATGGATATGTGAACAATTCTTCGGAAGACCTAACGATATATATGCGCAGGCTGTCTCCGGAACAGAAACTGGAACAACAAACTTACGAGTATACACCAATTCCCTTGGTGTGGATTAATGATCCAAGTAGTTTGGCTGCGGACAGAGGTATCCCAGTGGAACAAATGAGTCCCGCCAAGTACAACCCCCGCGAGACACTTTGTGGGAAAATTAAGTTTCGCTACCTAACAGATGAAGCATTAGAGCATATTGTGCAAACCTCAAGTGCTTATAGTCATCTGGGTCGTGAAGAGGCCAGTTGGTTACTGGCTCAACTTCAAGTACAAAAAGCAACTCAACCGCACTTAGAGGACGTAAAATGCCAGAATAACGCCCAAAGAAGACTGAGCAAACCCAGTCGTTGTCCTGAGTATGGGAGAGTTCCCAGTCAGCTGTTGCCGTCCTCCTGTCATCGTAAGGGTCCTATGCATCCGACCAGTCGTGGGATCCATACGATGGCCCACCCCCTCCGACTCAGACGTGGATTCTATCCGAAATGGGGTTCGGGAAGGGCCTACGGAACGTTGTGGAAAGCGATTCATCGTCTTCCGCGTCGTTAACATAATCATCTAACGAACTAAAGAGCTCAGGTCCTATTGGTCCTGGATTCCTGTTGAGTACAGGGGCCATATCATGCGCCAAAAATAAAAAAATTTGACCCTGTAAATTCATACTTACGCTAGCATTAGGTGAACTAAATTGAACAGAGACGTTGGCAACACTCGATATCGTAATCGAGTCCATGTCATTGAGTGAGTACCAGCGCTACTTCACCGAGTTAATTTCATATAGATTAAAATCATTTATCATAAATACCGAGCCTACAAAGCTCTATATTTCCCCATAATTTGTTAGCTCATTAGAACTTTTCTTTCAAGCCTGTCGAAGACTCGGAACGCCCATGCCCACGTCCAATCTCAGAAATGCTATCACTAGGAGCATCGTTACCAAAGTCAAAATCGTCTGATGCTGTGTGAGAAACTGTGCGAACCGGAGTAGCAGAGGCACCCGAGCTATGCTTCTCGTTAAATGGATTTATTGGCAATGAACCAGATGAACCGTTGCCTCCCCAGAATTGAGAGTCACGCGAGAAAGCTGCCGTAGACTCGTGATCTGCACGAGCAGCAGCACCAAGAGCAGTAAGCTCGTTGATGTCGTTAGGATTGATGTGATAATCCTCCTGGGTGAATGAAGCTCGGTCGTCCTTTGCTGGCTTGAATCGAGCATCAGGGTTCTTTGAGAAGATGACCATGCCACATGTGACCAGGGTAAAGATAAGCAGGACCAGAGCATATGCTGCGTTAAGAATGAAGAAGATTACACCCATGATACTGGCCACTGCCATAGGCTGACCAAACAGATCAGAGAAAAACAGGAAGAAGAAAGCATTGAGGGTCATCACAACACAACTGATAATGTTGATGACATTTGTAGACTTGTCCATGTAGGGTCTCTTCCAGCATACCAGCACCAAGAAGACGAGCTCAATAAGGAAGATGGCCAAACCTTGAGTCTTACCCGAGGACTGAGCGAACGCAATGAAAAGAACCTTGACGAAAGTGTACACAAGATACACCACAATAAACCAATATCGGGCGGCATCAAACTGCGTATACAAGAATCCATACTTGTTGAGAGTTCGTCCGTCAGCATACAACATGTAAGCGGGAGTTCCGTGGTCGGCAATTGATCTCTGACCAATCACGTAAACCTTGTAGGTGTTCCAGGCCAGAATTCCAGTGACCAAAAGGAAGAAGAATACGGCCAGGACAATGACGGCTGGAGAATCTTGCTGAACAAATTCCCAGAACGAAAACACGAGCAATGTAGGGAATGCAATGTAAACAAGACGCAGGACTGCACCCTTGGTTACAAGGCGCCAGTTGTGGTGGAAATAGAGGCCACGTTGAACGTCCAAGACCTTTGTTCGCCAAAGAATTTCGAAAATTCCTCGAACGATTAAAATCAGCAAGCAAATGGCAAAGCAGAAAAAGACAAACATTGTGAAGGCAGTGATAACCGCCGCGGTTGGCTCAATTCCTGCGGAGTATGCCACTCGCTTGATACCTCGGAGCACCAGTAGAGTGGAAGTAGATTCGGCCGCAAAAGTTTCGCGACGAATCAAACTGGCAAAGTGCTCAGCATGGCTCTTGACCATATCAGCCAAACGAGCAGTAATTTGGTGTCGCTTTTGAACCAGCACCGAAATAGTAGGGTGTTTAATGTAGGTGGTAGGACTTCCTCCAGTTGCAGCAACGTACCATCGGAAGATCTTCTGCATGAACTTTACTTCAATTAATCCCACGGACCAGGCCAGATTCTGACCCCAAGCAGCTGCAATGGGGGGAACCTTGTTTACGGCTTCCATAGTAATAATAACCACAGATTGGAAGTAGGCGAACAGCATGAGAGCGTTTGTACCAATGTGGGCGGCAGTGTAAGAAGAACCCAAGGTAGAGACCACAGCTGATGTAAGGAGACCAATTCCAGCAATAACCGCAGTGGCCCACTTGACTCCAACGTGGTTGACAGTCTTGCGATTGGTCAAGTCAGCTTGAATGCATGCTAGTTGTTTGTTGGTATCCTTGGATCGTACCTTTACATAGACGACAGCATCAATGTCCGGAACATTGTATGCCACGCCAGGGATTGAGCTAATCACAGATTCTGACAGCTGAGAGTGTGAAGAAATGGTGATCTGACCAGGGTTCAGTGGACACAACTGCACAAGGTCAATATCACAAGGATCAATCGTCTTGGAAATGATATTGATTCCGTAGGCATAAATGTCCACTTCGGCCACCACCTTTCCGTCAATTTCTACCGATGCGTCAATCTCATAAGTAATGGTACGGTTATCGGGAGTGAATGTCACTTCAAATTTCGAAGCAGAAAAGAGCGAGTTATCCATACAAGTGACCAGAGATGACGCCTCAATAACTGACTCTGCCATGGCCAGCTGGGCCACAAAGCCCATCACCACCGTGAACAAAGTCACTAGTCTCATTAGTGAGTGTGCTTGTGTGAGCTAGTAGTACGTTTTCGTTAGCTTGTGTCGCTTTTTGTTGTTTCTGGAAAGAACTGTTGGTATCGAAATTCTGGGCACCAGGGACCTCAGGAGCACCAGTACAGAGGGGGAAAAAATAAAAAAAGAAGGCCTCGTCTCTTTAGTCTAGTGACCACGGCCTAGATGAGGGAAAAGAATGACCTAATCTAATCCAGTAAAGGTTTGGCCTTGTACTAGAAGCAAAAGGATCTTGGCACTATTGGCTAATAGTTAAAAAATCGCAAGGTAGGGTGTACCAAGTAGAGACGACGGCTTGCCTGTCAGAATCAGCACCTGTGGCTTAACATGCATTGATTTTCAGCACGCCCTATTTTTGGGCAAAAGAAGAATGATGAGTAAGCGGCTGCTGCCAAAGTAGCTATTTCCTGATTAAGCCCCACTACTGATGATGACGCGATGGGCAGCATTGCTGACACGCCTTGCACTCAGGACCTGAATCAGCAAATTCCGCAGCGCCCACAGGGGGATTGACTACGTGCTGCGAGCAGACAGGGTAGTTGAGATCTCTGGATTATAGGTTGGTACTGTTCGATTTGACGACAATGTCTACACTAATCTAACTATGGCTGATAATCAATGTGATAGGAAGCTTGCGTTATCATGGTACGTGCCAAGGGTCCTTGTTCCTTTCCAACCAGCCACTTCCCCCGCCAGGGTGGAAAAACGCAAAAAATTCACGTTTGCTTCGCCAGCAGAGGCGGTGCAGCCACCGACATTAAGGTTTAGTGATCGAGTACAGCATGGTACAGCAGTCAAGAGAGAACCTATGCGGGAGGCATAATGGGGGCATGACGTGATGCACAGTCCATTCCCGAGCAAAGGGGGGAGTAGTAGAACTGAGAGAGCGTTGGCGCCGTTTGTACACGTGAAGCGGTGCAGGCAGAGGGCACAGAGGGCGGGCCGCCTCGTGCGGCTTGGTGTGGCTTTCGCGCCTCACCACAGGAGGCGGTAAAGATTGAGAGAGGGGGGGAAGACAGGAGGACCTGAAGAGACACACCGAGTAGAACCCGTTTGGCAGTTGTGATCACATCGCGTAGGGGCTCGTTAGTGTGGTATAATCCTGTCTGCATATGCTTGACCCCAGAATCAGGCTGCGGCAAGCGGTCGAGAAGGGAAATCTCCCCATAGTCAAGCGCCTAGTACGTCGGTTTCCAGACCTGCTCGAGAATATAAATCCCGAAAACGGGTGGTCGTCCCTCCACTACGCTGGGTATCATGGCCATTATCATGTATGCGTGTTTCTAGTGCAGGAGGGGCATGACCAGGAGGAGATTTCGTTAGACCACAACCGGTCTACACCATTGCATTTGGCGGCATCCCAAAACCACGAACAGACGGTGCATTTTTTGGCCCAACGCATTCCAAGATGCCTCAATTGGCGCAACAATGATTATGAAACGGCAGTCATGGTAGCAGCTAGACATGGACATGACCCTTGTATCAACTTATTGCTTGACTTTGGGGCCAATATTGACTTGGGGAACCGACAGAATAATCGGCCCATTCACATTGCTGCTGCGTATGGCCATGTAAAGACTTTACGAACCTTGGTAGACCGTAATGCTGATGTGCAGACCCCAAATGCTGAGGGGTTGAGGCCCGTGCAGTATTGTTCTACTTACCAGGTCCAAGACTATCTCCAATCCTTGATTCATGAGAAGCAAGAATTGAGTAAAAAACAAGCGCTCCGGAACGCTAACGCTCATAACGGGTCACTTACCAACGGGGTCAGTGGGTCCATTGGAAACGGGGCCGCCGGTACTACTAGTAGTACTACTGGGCCGTCTATGAGCGCCAATGGCAATGGGAATAACGGGAAAAGGATGCCTGGCACCCCCGTTGTTCCACACAGTCCTGCTAAAATGAATGGATCAAATGGCAGTCTTGGTGACACCAATGACACTTCTCAGTATGTACAACAGCAGCCACTCCAAAAACCAAAGCGGCATCGATCATTTGAAGTGCTGTCCTCGGCTGTCAAGGGGTCAATGTCTCCATCTCCACCACGGAAAATGAATAGCAACAAGCCTCTGCCGTCGTCACCAACGGTAAACTTCGCTAATCTGCCTCCTCCGCCTCCGCAACCGCAATTTCACAAGGTTCCGCATTCGCCCAAATCATCATCATCCCAGCATTCGTCTCCAGTATCATCCCCCGCACTACAATCACCCCAGATGCCTCAGGCTACCCCAGAAACTCCAAAGACTCCTCCTTTAAGGACCAGTCATACCATTGGAACCCCGAGCCAGCTTGGATTTAGCACTCCACGGTCCAGAGTGCTGGACATTTCTGTATCGACCGGACATCAGCCCCGGAGGAGTGCTGATTAGCGCGCACATTATTTATTGCATTGTATTTATTATTTTGCAATTGGACAGTCCAATTGATAAACAACTTGGCCAGTACATTGATTGCGTTTGATAAATAGATATACGTCCTATGGACTCATATATATAAATAAGTTAAAGCTCCAGTTGAACCTTCTTGACCAAGGGGAAAAAGTCGTAAATCAAGCGTAACGTCTGTTCAGGTAGCTCCTCGGGGATATAATGGCCGCAATCTACAGTCTCACCACTGACGTTCATAGCATAAGTCTTCCAGATGTCCAGAACATTAGGGAAACATCGTGCCACCACTCCCTGGCTACCCCAAACGATCTTAAGCTGGGGTAGAATCTTTCGGCCCACGGCAATGTCCTCCTTGGTATGGAGCAAATCCACAGAGGCACCAGCCCGGTAATCCTCGCACATGCCAGTAACTCCCTCCACTGATGCCATTCGAGAAGCGTAAACATTAATGCACGACTCAAAAGGAGAATTCTCCAGGGTGGAATTGCCCAAATTGCCCACTGCGGCCGACAAAAAGTTCATGGGATCAGCAGCAATCATCTTCTCGGGCATTGGATGTTGCTGGATCAGAAAGAACCAATGGTAGTACAATTTGCCAAGCGTAAAGCTCATCTTCTCGTACATGTTGAGCCCTGGAACAATGTCCAGCAGCATCACCTTGATCACTTTGGACGGGTGACCTACCGACAGTGCATGGGCAACTCTGCCTCCGCGATCATGGCCGCAAAGATAGAAGGCAGAGTACCCCAGCTTGTCCATGACCGTCACGCAGTCCTGGGCCATGGCCCGTTTAGAGTAATCCTCGCCATTGGTCGACGCACCGTATCCTCTCAGGTCAATTGCCACCACAGAGTAGTGTTGAGCCAGAGTCGGGGCTACCTTTCTCCACATAAAGTGACTCTCTGGGAACCCGTGCAACAGTAACAAAGGTGGTGTACCTCCATCCTGGGGCCTGTGGATGCCATGGATTACCACTCCTTGGTCTGGGTTTGTCTCAATGTCAAACTGAGTGAACCCTGGAAACAGTTCCTCATTGAGGTCCCGGTTGGTCCTGCGGAATTGCGCCCAATCGTGCTTTTGTTGAATCATCCTGGGGGAGTTTGAAAAAGCAACCACAAAAAATAAAAAAAAAATAAAAAATAAATTGCTGGCAATGCGTTAACCAAAAAGGATAATTATAGATGAAACAGCTCCGTCTATTTCGGGAAGGCAACTCCCATTTGGCAACGGTTCGTTCGCTTAAGCGAGATGCACAGAAGAATGTGTGCCGGGGGCATGTAGGGTCCATTTTTTGATGCGGCGCTGGCGTATAGTTTTGCGAACTTCTGCATGATGCATGATGGAACATTCCTTCTCAGACAGCCCTGCTTTCCAAGAAAGGGATCCAATACGATGGGGCCGTATGTCGAGCAAAAAATAACTGGGATTCATATCCGGGATTCGTAACTGCAGTCCAAGAAAACTACGAAACAAAACGTACAGCAGCTTAACAGCGTGCAGCGGGTGGGTACATGACAAAACTAAGGATGCATTGAATTGAAATTACAGTCGGAGCTCTGATAGAATCTTGGTGGCCAGGTTCTTGTACTGCCACGAGTTGCCGGTGAGTTTTTTGAACTGAATGCCATGCAAAGAAAGTAGAGGCACCTTGACAATGTAGATTTCGAATCTCAACGGGGTGCGCACAATGGCACTGGATGCAGACTCGCCGTTGCCCGAGATCATGTCGCTGCCGCCAACAACTCCACCGGCCATGGAATCTGCACTCATGTCGGAATCCACAATGTTGCCCGTAGACTCCCCGCCCACCATTGACCGCCGGCGGAACATGCCGGATCCAAAGGATCTCTTGCGCCAATGGCCGGGAGTGTTGGACGTATTGGTGACAGGGGAGGCTGGCGGCGTATTGGAAGCATTGAGCAGGGACTGGTGATCTTCCGGACTCGGCGTCTGCTGGTGCCCTGCGTCGATGATTGACGGGCGATGGATGCACAGAAATCCTCCTCGAATCTCTCGGTACTCCACGCCCAAGTGCTGGAGGACCCGAATAATGTCCGACCGAATAAATGCTAGAGACTTTGTAGACGTAGACTGAACTGAGAAGAATCCCTTGAGGAACACTTGCTTGGGGAACTCAATCGATGGCATGCCCGATGAGCTGGTGGCCTCTCCAAGACTAGACCTCGAGTTGTCCGACGTGGGAGTGTCCAGGGCAACCTCGTCAAAGAACTCGTCATCAACAATTGCAGTATTGTTGTTATTAGTGTTATTATTACTCTGGCCGCTGGTGTTGCGAGGAGGCACAAACTGGGTCCGCAACGGAGACGAAGGAGCGGCAGGTACAGCTCCAGCTCCAGATCCATAATTGCCAGAGTCCCGTCGATAATGGCCATGGCCCAGCGACTTTGCCCTCGCAGATGGATGGAACTTGCGGGGAGTCGACGAGTACTGAGATGGCGATCTGGCAATTGCTAGCTCCTCAGCCTTTGTAGTAACCGGGGCAGTGGAATTTTGGTACTCGGGTGGAATTGGCGGCACTGGCGTCAGGTCCTGTCCTGCAGAAGGTTTGGCCATTGACACACTCAAGCTGTGACCATGCACTGGCTTTCGTCTGGTTCGAGGGCCATCGTTCATAGAGGTAGACCGATTGAGAGGCTTTTCCACCGACGACAGTACTTCGGCAGGAGGCTGCAGCACCTCCTCCTTCAAAGTCGATTGATCCAACGACACACCCCTCTGGTGATCGCGTGGCTTCTTCTTTGAGCTGAACCGTCGAAGCAATTGAGTAGCAATATTAGGCGACCGCGTGGTTGAAGATGCTGATGTTCCCACTACAGGAGGCTCAGATCTGTGCGATTGGTGGTACCCTTGGTAGTTCTGCCTCGTGGGAGGAGGTGGAGTATACGTAGCAGCTGGAGACGATGACCTCTGGCCCGAAATTGCCACGGGTGCAGATTCAGCAGGCACTTGCGATGAGCGATGCTTTGACCTGGTCCGTCTTATAGAGCCAATAGGCGATGTAGGTCCGAGGAATGGGTCCCGTGAAGGAGTATGAGCGGGGTCTGGTCGAGAAATGGAGGGAATATTAGGTTTGGGAGCTGAATAAGCACCACCTCCTCCTGCGCTAACAGCTCCAGTACCACTTCCACTTACAGGGGTAGTAGGTGCATTCAGAACTTGTTGAGCAGATTTGTCGAGCATCCTTGCATTTTCTGCGTCGGCCTGGCGCTGGCGCTCCAGCTTTTCGCTTGCAAGGTAGTACATGGAAATTAATGGATGGTATGCATTGGTAGGGTCCGGCACACTTTCTGAAGACTCACTGGCGGGGAAGGGCTCTTTACGCCTAGTAAAGTCCCATCCAAACGAGTGCTTTGACTTGGCCATGGTCTCTTGGTGATTCTTGTACCAGTTTGTACATGCAGCAATGTACTCTGGCGACTCAAGAATCTCCGTCAATGATCTTTCGACGTCTTCTTGAGTTCCAAAGTCGAACCCACCTAGTTCTTTAGTTACCTGGGGGTCCAATGGCAGTTGCAAAGGTTTCCTAGGAGAAACAAATGATTCCGGAGGTCCGTCATAGCCTTTAGTCATCCAAGGGTGGTACAGAACTTCTGATAGAGGGGCTCTTTCAGCCGAGTTCACTACAAGCATGCGAGAAAGAAGGTCAACACAATCTGAAGATAGCCAGTTAGGGTACTCCACCCGACCTCGCTTGATTTTGGCATGAAGAGCAGGCATTGACTGGTCGTCAAAAGGTACCTTACCGCATACTAAAACATACAAGACAACTCCAAAACTCCACACGTCAACCTCGGGTCCCGTGTACGGTTTGGCATTAAGCAATTCTGGGGCAGCAAAGTACAAGG
Source organism: Blastobotrys raffinosifermentans (assembly GCA_003705705.2). NCBI lineage: Eukaryota > Fungi > Ascomycota > Dipodascomycetes > Dipodascales > Trichomonascaceae > Blastobotrys > Blastobotrys raffinosifermentans. The sequence goes on from PPJH02000029.1 coordinate 123,958, forward strand.
ATCCACAAAAAGTCTTCAGTTGGGTCCTGCGAGCAAACATATTGGACAGGCCAAAGTCAATGATTTTAATCTCTCCCGATTTGCTGATCAAAATGTTTTCAATTTTCAAATCTCGGTGAACAATCGAGTTTCGGTGACAGTAGTCAAGAGCGGATCCAATTGATCGAGCAAACTTGCGGGCCTGCTTCTCCTTTAACGACCCGTGAGAAATGATGTAGTCAAGCATCTGACCTCCGGACACATATTCAAATAGCATGTAGAAATGGTTTGTCATGGCATGAACTTCGTAGAGCTTACAAATGTTGGGGTGGTTGAGAAGCCTACCGATACTGGCCTCTCGAATAGTGCGAATATCCTTGGACTCGTCGGATTCCTTGGGAGGCTTTTTGCCCTCCCCATGCCTCCGGTGATCCACTTTGGCCCGAGGAATGACTTTGATCGCGCACAATTCAGATGTGTATCGATGGCGGGCTAACTTGACCTGGCCCATGGACCCTGCGCCGATAGTCTTTACAAAGTCCCACTCCCCTATTGATTTTCGTTTTTGGCCCCGGTGAGGAGGGGGAGCAGGGACCCTATTAGGAGTACCATTCTGTCGGTTATGGCTCGGGGACTGGGGAGTAGCAGTAGTAGTAGCGGCAGTGGGAGCAAAGGGGTCTCGATTGACAGCCTGGCTGGGAGATGGAGGGGCCAACGGTTCAATGGCTGTAAGAGTCGGTGACGAATCCCTCGGAACATTAGGGCCGGCCGCTGTGTTGTTGGATGCTGATGAGGTGGTATTAGGTCCGCTGGCAGTACCAGTGGACAAGGTGGTGGGATCGTTTGAGCTCTCTGGCCCTGTGCCCAGGTCAGAAGAAGACGCAAACGGGTCACCCATAGTGCCAGACAAAATGGTCGGCAAGTATTAGATATCCCCTAGCGCACAAAGGTACTAGTGAAATAATGAAAACAAAAAAATACGGGCACTGAACCCTAACTAATAATGAAAATCCACAAACGCACCAGCGATGGCACGATCGACTGCAGGGCTACAAAGGAGCGCGTGGTGGTTGAACTTTAAGTTTCAGGCCTATATCGGTAGGCAAACTGCAACAAATGGTAGAGACGCTGTGCGTTTTGCAGTTTCTGGGAATCGTGCAGGAACACGTCAAAGGGTGTGACTGACAACAGTCAGATGAGCTACCGTGCTTGGCTTTCGAAGGGGTTAGTTCAATGGGTTTGCCTTTGCCCGATTACAGATGTTATCTCGGGTCGGGGTTGCTCGGGAGTGCAGCTAAATGCAGTGGCGGGAACAAGGGCACCCAACGACAAAGTAGGTTGTCGAACAATAATACGTTGGTGATGTTAGGATGAATCCACGGGCACGAGGAAGGAGAATGGCAAGAGTTTCTCAAAACAATTGCATGGCCTCCTTAAGCACGTGGAATTTCCCCAATTCCACCTTGACCGAACTCTAGTAGGCTTGCGCCTCTACCTGTGCGGCGGGAGATCCGAAGGAGAGCGTCAATTGCCTTGGGGACAGCAAGCTTGAGTAGAATGGCCAGGTTCTGTTAGCAGTGTTGTATGTTGTAGTTAGTATAGTGAAATTGAGAGTGGTCAATTGTACCTTGGAGTAGTATTACCAGTGGTTGCCAAAGCTGTTGAGGAACCCTGTCCCGATCGTGCATATGTAAGGGGCAAATAAAGTTCGCAAATGTTTAGCGACCGTGTGATAAAGTTAACTGAGGTGAACATACCAAGCGAAGGCTCGGAATAGCAAATTATAGACAGTAAACTGTAATGAGTTCGCAGATTAATGTTGTGAGAGTGATAATGGTCAAAATTTAAGCAACCTTACGTTCCAAGTTTTCAAGAGATGCAGTGCTCAAACTTTAGTTGTAACTGCAACAGGGATGTCAATTAGATCACCCAGAAACCAATTGACCCAATAGTGCCGCAAAATTGATTCAATGTGGGCGTAAAAGTCATTTCAACTGAACGCCAGCGGTGAGGGCCAAATTAACTAACCAGGTGGGATGCCCCCCACCGCGCTACTTTAGGGTCGCGAAATTGACATCCTCCTCCCCAGCCGTGAAAATCGAACTGTCAACGCGACGGCATATGAACGGCACAATGAGTGTAAGTATTCAGGGTAGTTTGAGAGCGAAAGCGAGCGGAACTAACTCAAGATCAAAACCGTAAACGGACTGAGAATACTGTGCGTAGCAGAAGTGCGTGGAGAATGGTCTCGACTAAACAAGCTGGCGGCTGAATCGTCGGCGTCCTGTATCATCCACACCGGTAACTTTGGGTTCTTTGACCAGGACTCTCCGTCACGAATTGCGCCCAAAACCTTGCGCCATATCGCCACCTTTTCTCCTCTGTTGGATCCCAGCAAATTGCCTTCGGACCCCAATGAGCTTAAGCGATACCTAGGCCCAGACTCCCTTTCAGAGCTTGGGTCGTTTGTGGCTGGGGAGTCAAAGTTCACTGTGCCAGTGTATACAATCTACGGAGCGTCGGAGGACCTTGCGGTTCTGGAAAAGTTCCAGTCCGGTCAGTACTCTGTGCCCAACCTTCATATAATTGACGAAAACAACACGTACAAGATTGATACCCCCTCTGGGCTCAACATTCGCCTCATGGGATTGGGAGGAAACTTGTTGCTGCACCGGTTCTTTGACAATGGTGATGGAACTTCAACTATTGCTGGTACCTATGGACTCATGTGGACCACTGCTCTTCAGGTGGGCCAGCTCATCCAGACGGTGCACAAGACGTTTGACGCTCCGGAGGTACGGGTTTTTGTGTCACACCCATGCCCGTCTCGAGAAGGAATTCTGGCCCAGCTGGCGCTGTCGCTGCGAGCAGATTTTACCATTTCTGCGGGCTTACACTTTATCTACTCTTCATCGTTCAATGAGTTTAGCGCTAGTCCTACCTTTGACTACTTCCGGGGCAAGCTCGCGTCTGCTCGGGCAGCATTTATGGACGTTTGGGAGACCGTTAAGGGCCAGATTACTCCACTGGTCGAGAATGATGCAAAGCACAAACTGCTGCTCAATACATGCCTGGACGCAATTGAAAAGATGCCTACCTCGTCCACGGGATCGGTGGCCAAGGGATCTAGCTCTAGTGCAAATGAGTATCTGCTGACGGCATTCAGGTCTACCTGGAACCTCAATCTGTGTGACGTTCAATTCGGACACAATGTCATGACTGTAAATGAAGACGGAAAGTTTGGAATGGAGACCATTTCTCAAGGATTTGATTTCTCCTTCCGCAAGTCAAAGAAGGCGACATCGTCATCAAGATCACACAACTCGCCCACTCCAGAGAATGGAGCAGGTGCCCCTGACAGAAGACCCCCTCCTGGTATCTGGATGTCTAATATTACTGGTACCGAGGACGAAGTCAAGGCCGCGTTCAGCGAGTCGGATCGCGAGCTCATCACCAAGGTGGAGATTAAGGAAGCTTACAGCCATCCCGATAAAAAGTACGCCTTGGTTTACTTTTCCACTTCTCAACAAGCTTCAGAGGCAATTGAACGCATTGACTCGTCAAAGTTTAGTGGCCGAGCGTCTCTGATTTCGTCGTCTCATCACCGCAATTTGGACCGCGGTGCCCGTTCACGAGGCGGCGGAAGCTTCGGTCGCAACTCAATGCGATCTCGCGCTGGAGGCAGTGGAATGCGAAGAGGTCGAGACGGTCGAGATGGTCGAGAGCGAGATACCAACCGAGATTGGAGAGCAGACCGAGAATCTCGAGAATCTCGAGAGCCTAAAGAATCCAAGGGACCTAAGGAACCCAGGGAACCCAGGGAATCCAAGGAATCCAAGGAATCCAAGGAATCCAAGGAATCCAAGGAATCCAAGGAACCTAAAGAGCCCAAGGAGTCTAAGGAGCCAAAGGAATCTCGGGAATCTCGGGAACCCGCCGAGCGCAAAGAGCCTAAGGAGAGCAAGGCCCCATCAAAGGAGTCTGAATCCAAGGAATAAATTAAAATCATGAGCCAAGGGCCCAGTAGGCAATTGCTCGTGATGCATAACAGTTGACTATGGCAACAGTTCCATAGGTTTACTAAAGTTGATCATTGTCAATTGGACTACTACCACCCCTATATAATCAGGTGACCTGTGTATCAGGTGACTAAAATAGAGTGTTTTTCCACTAAATCCAGTCTCCAGTTTGTAATTATCATAATCTACTACCAGAAGGTGGACGTGCATGTGGCCAAAACAGGGTCGAGACTTTTTTAGAGAGCAACGGTAACGACGGCACTAGAATCAAGGTTACTGTAAACTTGTCCAGTTTTGTACAGTTTTGTTTTTGTGAACGAGATCAAACACGGACGCTTGATAAGCATTAGAAAAAAGACACTGGACGCGTTTAAAATTTCAATCATGTCAGTTCCTCTACAGCAAGATGCGTACCAGGAAGTTTTGGCAAAGATACGGGGAATGTGGCAGTTTTGTGTAGTGTGCCAATTTGTATCATTTTTTGGTCCTCAGCTGGGATTGACAAAGTCGGACGAGTTTGATGTGGAAGTGTTTGAGGAGGAGCTATTAGGGTTCCCGTCCAATCCTGAGGCCAGTGAGACGCTTTTGCAAAAGATTGAGCGAGGATTGGTGAATGCTCTGTTAGAGCCCAGATTTCGCACCGGAAGCTTCCAAGGGGACCTTATGAAGATATATGGACGCAAGCAGTATGCGCGAGGCACGGAAGGACAGTTAAATGAGACAATGTTTGAAAGCTATGGCGACGCAAAAGTGCCCGACAAGATTGAGGTCCTCGGCCAATTGGTGCGATGGCTGTCGGCAGACGACCGATTTCGAGAATGGGCGGAACGCCGAGGCAATGCTAAAAATACGACCACGGTGCAAGAGACACTTGAATCTAGACCAGAGCAATTCCGCATCGATCCTGCAGGGTTTCGTGATGAAATGAGCACGTACCTCCTTTGTGATGACAACCGTCTGTACCTTCGAGAGGAATTCGCACCGGATTTGGGAGAGAGTAAGGGCCGCAAGCGGCGTAAGGTCAGACTCACAGGCGACGACCTCAGGGAAGCCTTGGCACAGGAGTATGAACCTCGATGGGAATGCGTGTGCTGGGATCGCGAGTCATGGCGGGCGTTTGTGGCTAAGCTCAAGAAGGGCGGCAAGAAGAACGCCAACCAACAACAATTGTATGATTATCTGCAGGGGATTGTAGATGTGATTGAGCAAGATCAGGACGCCAAACTGCAGGCTGCAGCGAGTCGGCAGAAGGCACGGGATAAGATACAGTTAGTTGCCAATCGTAAGCGTTCGTCTAGACTTGAAATGAAACAGGCTCGACTGCGGCAGGAGGAAGAGGAGCGGCAGCAGCGGCTAAAGGAAGAAGAAGAGCGCCAGCGCAAAAGAAAGGAGGAAGCTGCGCAACGGGAGCGAGAGCGAGCCCGGAAGCAGCGGTATCTGGACCGATTGCAGCGGGAGCGCCAAGTGGAGGAAGAGGGCATTCGTCGTAGCCAGCGTGCACGCAGTCGCCAGCAGCAGGAAACTGAATGGGTGTTTGACTGTGTGTGTGGAGCACATGGAAACAATTATGATGATGGGCGAGTTAGTGTTCAATGCGACGGATGTGGATCATGGATGCATGTGGAATGTCTGGGGGACGAGGAGCGGAAGGAGATTGAGAAGGAGGATTCACGATTTGAATGCCAACAGTGTCAGAAATTTGCCAAGCAGTTGGCTGAACAGAAGCAATTGGAGGCGCAGAGAGAGCAGGAGCGGATAGAGGCACAGAAGGAACAGGAGCGGATAGAGGCACAGAGGGCACAGCAGCGGCTAGAGGAACAAAAGTTACAACAGCAATTGGAGGCACAAAGGTTACAACAGCAATTGGAGGCACAAAAGGCACAACAGAGGCAATTGGAAGCTATGAGGCCCTCTGGACCAGCATTTATTTCACCTACAACTAACCAGGCACCGGCACTCGTCGCATCACGAGATGCAGCCCCAGACGCAACCCCAGCCACGGCCAAGATTGCAGCGCCAGTGTCAGCACCAGTGTCAGTGCCAATGCCAGCATCAATGCCATCATCAATGCCAGTGTCAATGCCAGTGTCAATGCCAGTGCCAATGTCAGCACCAGCACCAGCACCAGCACCAGCACCAATGTCGGCACCAGTTCCAACACAAATTCCAACACAAATCCCAGCACAAATCCCAGCACCGGTATCTGCTCCACAGTTATTACATACACCAGTCCCTGTGCGTGGTGCTGGAACGACTACCATGCCGGCGGTACCGGCCTCCGTTCCAGCTCCCGGTCCAGCTCCAGCTCCAGCTCCAGCGCCGCCGGCATCCGAATCTGCAACAGCTCCAGCAGCAGCCCCAGAATCAAACGAATCAGCCACGACTCTTGGCCCTGCACCGACGCCAGCCCCCAGAGACTCACAACCACAGGTATGACGCAAGTGTGGACTTTGCGCCCGACTGCCCAGTATTGCCCTAATCGAATACGCAATCGATCAAGCAAGCCAATTGAACAATCAGGGCGATCGGCACCTCGTACTAGGACTAGCAATTTGGATCAGGTACGGACCCATTGCTGACCCATTTGGGACCCATTTGGGACCCATATTAGTTAAGAAGAGATAAAAGCCCCAGCACTACGGTATTATTATTCTGAGCATTGCGCGATTCGTGCAGGCACTACAGGTACAGGCTCCGGGAATGGAAGGTGCGGTTCGGAGCGCCCAGGCGCCCTCACATTGCCACTAATCCACTTGGATCGTTTATCTTCGGTCCGCCATATGTCTGGGGTCGTATCGTACCACGGAACTTGAAACGGAAGAGCATAATGCCTGCCATAATGTTCTATGCTGTGGGTCCCGGATCGGTTAGATGCAGCAGAAGAGGCTGGGTCGAATCTGGATGGCATATCTTCCTGATTGTTGTTTTCGGCGACGCACCACGGCGGTTGCCGTATTGCATCAAAGCAATAATATCGCGGTGCCCTGATGGATGTTCGGAACCGGACAAAATACAATCATCATAGTTGCCCCGTTTTGGCAGCTCCCTCCGGGTGGTCATTCTGGGGATTCAAATGCACCTCCCACACCCAGGGTTTAGAATAATGCCATGAAAGACTACCAGGTCATCCTGGTGGGTACTCCGACTCAGACCCTGGTCCACCGGACCACTTTGAGTATTGTATACGATGGCTATAGGTCCAACAAACTGCACTCTCTCACTTTCTCCCTCTTGCAACAATGTAGATAGCACTGGCACACCGCAGTACGCAGTAGAAGGCTATCGGCTCATACATACAGCAATAGAAAAACAAAAAACACATACATACACTAAAAAAAAAAGCAACCTGCTCTCGGTCAATTCAACTCTATTGCAGCAAAGTTAGCCAAAAAAACTATTTCTCTCGCCCAACAAACAAGCCAAATAAACCTCTTAAGTACTTTGGAGTAGAACATATCAGACCCTTGGGATGGTCCAAACAGAGTTAACATTTACTAAACCTTTTGTGTCAACCCCACTGCAGGTTTAGTGAACATTTTTGAACATTCTCTACATTACATCTGCCACCCCCTCCTATATCCTCCTCTCCGCTCGTGCATATAGGCCAGAGATTGCAAAAATTCAGTGTTTACTGGTAGGGGACGGGACGTATTAGTGACTTGCATACAGGGACCCGAGCGTTTCTTTTTTGTGCATGTGGCGTGTCTACCGCACCATTTGGACTTCTTGGGACCCACTTGCCCAAACCGGGGAAGGTTGCTTTTGACAGCAAAAAGTAACCAAGTCGATATATAACTATCAATCCATATCAGCATTTGGATAATCTACCGCATCACAAATAATATTACGCCATGGAAGACGAAACTATTGATATTTGGTCCTCGGTACCATTGGAGCATACTCCTTCCAATTCTTCCGTGGCTACGTCGTCCTACCTGTCGTTTGATGATTACGGCTTTCCCGTCCAGCAGTCTACCTCGTCGCCGTCCATGACCCCGGTGCTATCTCAGATGCCGTCATTTGAGTCGCTAAACTCTGCCTTTTCTGATGCTTCGGTGCTCTATCAACGATATGGCGACTACCCGGTTGATGATGCGCCCTTGACTCAGTTTGGCGCTCCCTTGGAGTTTAGCCAGCCCGTGGTGATGCCATCTCCTCCATCTTCGGCAAACTCCATTGTGGACATTGAGGGCGGTTATATGGATTACTGCTATGACTATGATGCCAAGAGCCCAATGTTCAACCCGGGCCACTCAATTGTGCCCATTTCCACTCCAAATATGCCTGCCAGCTATGGCACTCCAATGCCCCCAATGGCCGCTCCCACAATGGTCCATCGCCAGATTTCTCCCGAATCGTCGCCCGACCTGACCTCCACTCCTCAGCTTGATCATTCCATGCCCTATAACCCGCATCCGTCTGCCAATGGCGCTGCCAATGGCGCTGCCAATGGCGCTGCCAATGGCGCTGCCAATGGCGCTGCCGGCGACCTGGTACAGTCTGCTCCTGCTCCTGTTCCAGCTGCCACTACCACTCCTCCTCCTACCGCTGCCATTCCCACCTCTTGCACAAAATGGGTCAAGCTTTCGCCAATGACCCCTCAGCGCATTGAAAAGATCAAGCAGTTGGCAGGAGCAAAGGGTATCGATCTCGACACCGTGGACTCGGTGCTGACCTTGTACTCTGACCCTCGCAAGCGAGTGGACAATGAGGTCAATCGCTTCTGTGGGGATGATGTGTACATCAAAATTACCATGGGTTCTGGTTCTACTGCTCCCGCATCATCTGAAGAATCGCCCTCGTCATCTCTGCTTCACCGCAGGTCCTCTGAAGACCTTGGCCGCAAGAAGAAGCACCGCAAGAACAAGCCAAACTACGTCAAGCGTCCTCTCAATTCATTCATGCTGTACCGCAAATCTCAGACCCAGAGTGCCATGGCATACGCAATTGCATCCCAGCTCAAGCTCAACCACCAGAACATTAGCCAAATTATAGGCCTAATGTGGCAGACTGAGTCCAAGGAGCTCAAGGATGAGTTTGCAAAGTTTGCCGGCCAGGAGAAGGAGATTCACAAGGCTCTACATCCTGATTACAAGTTTTGCCCTCAAAAGAAGCAGCGCAAGGTGAGCGCTCCGGTGCATGCATAAAAAGTGTTGACAAAACCTTTTGATTATTTATCTTATTTTGTCCATTTCTTCCCCCTCTTACACACTAATTGACGACTTGATGACGACGACGACGACGACGATGATTAATTGATGATGAAAATAATATTAATAATAATGATGATGATGATGACGATGATGATGATGATTATGACCACCACATAGCCATAGGTAAAGGGCTAACACACTTGACGGATACAAATTAATGTGATCATAATATTTTTTTGTTTTTTGTTTTTCTCAGATCGAAATCGAAACTAGTTTCGTAGCCCCGTACGGATTTTCGTCATGTCTTGCCATAATTATTAATGACTGATAGACAGTTCCCCGCACGCGCACCAAGATGCCTCATAGATCTTCAGTTGTCGATTGATTGGCCGTCAAGTGACCCCCATCAAGCCACGCAAGGCCCAGTCGTCCGGACCTTAGTCAAGATACGATCGAAACTGGACATTTTGATCGGATCAGCATTCCCAGATCAGAAAAAAACCGCCCTGACTCCTCCCGACACTCCCGCCTCGATTACGGAAACAATGTCATTGTCAAAGTACTCAGGGCGGATATTGTTCCGGCCCCTGATTCCATGCTTGCGCCTTGGACTATTACGCAACCGGCTATGCTCCGGCATTGTTATGCGCGGCGTATTGAGATCTGAGACATGGGACCGAAACAGCGTTCCACGCATGTGCATAAGCCGTCCTATTGTTCGGCTCCCACATTACCCGTTCAGATCTCCTTCACATTCTTATCGGCGAGTCGTTTTCATAATATCGACTAAGCATGGTATTATGCTCAGATCAGCACTGTCACAAAAATAACCACCATTATGAGCCAAGAGGCATCAAATGAGACCCCAATGAACTCACGGGGCACCGGGCGGTAGCAATCTTGCCCATCCCCTCCTCTGCCGCCGCTTCAAATCGACTGCGCTTACCCATGGTCGTGGCTACCCAAGATCGCATTCATGACCAGTTTTGGTGCAAACCCCCGGTGGTGTGGCTGGTTGGCCGATACACCGCTTTTTCCCCCGAGAAGCATGCTCCCGTCTTCCCTGCAGGGCGTGACAGAATGACTGGACGCAGGTAAGGCATTAGGCAAAACGTTTGCCCGAACGTAATCAATCAAACTCCTTCCACGCTCCCACGCTCACATTCTACATTCGGTTCGGCATTTAGTGGGTTTCGGCCCTGGCCCTGCCGACATGCCCCATTTTTCTCTCACCTCAGTCCTGTATCCTGTACCTCAATAACGGTACACCGTACCTGGATCTGAATCGGGTCTTCTGTAAACCCACCAGTTCTTTCTTGCCCTTTGCTCCTCTCACGTGGTCGTGCCTGGTGTCAACGCCTGCCCAACCAATAGCCCCACTGCACATTTCATCGACATCAATCGACATCAATCGACTTGGCAAATGCCCCCCCCCCCCCCTTAGCCGAGGCGAGAATCACATTAACAATTAGTGGATAATTCTGCCGGTGCGCTGCATACGACGTCCATAGCCCATACGCAGCTCTCATGCATCGAATATGTCCTGATCCCTGTCCTTGATCTCTGCATATTGAATGCAGGTCGCCTAAAAAAAACAAAAAACCTTAAGCGAGTTGGGCGAGCTGACTGGCCGCGCTGCAAGGGCCAGGAGGACGGAGATCCACGGGTGACAATTATTGGCCGCCAGATGGCTGGCATGTCCTATGATCCAGTTTGCCGGGCATGAGGATCTCAAGACCCTGGAACACGGCGCATCCTAGACAGGGTTAGTCAGTCAGACCTCCGGCTGGCTGTCTCAATCCCATCTCACACCGGTTTCCTTTGGTTCCTTTTTTGTGTGTCGTATAGGATCCACAGCCACGCAACGCAGCTATACGGTGGTTGAGGTCGACCATTTGGCTCACCAGTTTGGACCACTCCATGCCTTTTGGCAATTATCACTGGTTTAATTTGCCAGTGGGACCCCTGCACCCTGGACAATCCCTGACAAGTCCCTGACAAGTCCCTGAGCAGTCCCTGAACAGACCCTGGACAGATCCTGGTCGGACCCTGGACAATCCCAGACAGTGATTACAGCTCTGTCCTATAGGCTGGTGAGCGTATGACCAACCGCCTTGTGTTAGACTTGCGCTTCTCCGCACTTTGGGTATACATGGTTTGGGAATCCTTATGGGATTGCTCCTCTCTGAGCTTGGCTTTTTCCTAGCTCCTTACACCTAGTGACGTTAGTGTGCCACTGGCATTGCCTTGGACTGTGTCAGGGACGGTGGGTCCTATAGGCTATAACTCAGGCGCTGGTTTGGCGATCGGGGCGATCTTGATAATTAGTGTGTAATCCCCTGTAGGTACTTGACGTGGAGATCAGTAAATCTGGAGAAAGCGCAACCTACGGGAACCCATGGGAACCCGGACGATCAGAATGAGCTCATAAAACCCTTTTCTGGGGTGATCTCATGCAATCTACAACTGACGCAATCAGTACATGCAAACGGTCCTCAACTGAGCTCCCAAGTTGACCGGCTTGAATCTTCCACCTCACGGTCTTCTACTCCGCATTATGTTTCTGTACTCCACTTTTGTTTGATGAGGTGACGACTCAGATTCAGATCCCCTCTCTCTCACGCTATTGTACCTGAACAGTGATCCAGTGCTGTGCATGATCTGTGATCCTGTACATGGTTCTTTTTCCATCTCTCCGCTCTCTCTATTTCCCCCTCTCACCCCTCAGTTTGTGCAATGGGGTCTTTTGTCCACTTTCTTTCCGGGCCCTGTGACATGGGGTAAGCTCAAGTTACCCTCGACTTGGTTGCCCACTCTCAATTTTTTTTTCGGCATCTGCCCCGTCAATCCTTTGGCATTAATCAGAATCATGGCCCAATTCCATACACTGCCATGCTTGCCATGCTTGCTCTAAACCCCAGACCAATTCCATAGACTGACGTAGTCGCTCTAAACCCCAGACCAGTACTGACATTAGGTCATACCAGTACCCTACCTCGCTACTCTCACCAGGATACTACTGGGTGGCCAACATAGTACTCCATACACTAGAAACCTTTGACGCTTCAGTTAGAATCATCCCTGGCGTCGCAATTGATCAGTAAGTTTGTCGGTAGCAATTTATTGCCCTCGTATTAACGTTTAAGATTAATGTCCTTTTAATTGGCCCCTAATAAAGATCATGGGCCCCCGCCAAAAAACTTTCAAGTACAGACAGTACCTCCCTTACCAGACCGAATCCTACCAAGATAGTCTCGCTCATCTCGACCATATCATCTCTAATCTCTATGTATCCATCAAAGGTGATGACCTCAAGGGCGTGTTAGGAAACTCCACCGCCACCGCGTTGGTTCACTGGACCAGAGAACTCCGGTCATGGCTAGAGCTCAAGTTTGAAATGCCATTTGACACCAGGGTCAGACTGGTCCGATTGTACTTTGCCCTATCGGTAGCTGGAGCTGATGGCAATGCCATTGATAAGTTTGTCAACATGTTTCTCACCCTGTGCAAGGATGATCATTTTCAGAACACGGTCACCCCCGACCAGTTGAATCTAGATTGGGACCTTCTTACTACCGAGCTCAAGAAGCTGTCATTTCCTCATTACTCGACTTATGATGGTAGTATTACAAAGGCCTTTTCGGCACTGTCCCGTCTGGCCCGGTTGGCCCGCGAGTTCATCCCTCCCGAGAAGACTGCCTCTGTTTTAGAGGCAATTCTTCCTTGCTTTGCCATTTCCAAGGCATCTGTATCGCACAATGCTCTCACGTTATTGGGCACCTTGATCCCTTGCGTCCCCAGTGGTGAGCATCGTGATGTCAACGCGCCGTTGCCTCCATTGCTCCCTCAACAGCTATGGCCAACTTTTTTCCACCTCTGGTCCTTGCAGACCCGCTCGGCAATGTACGATTATCTTGCCCTAGATTTGATTTCGTCTTTGGTCACTGATTCAATCTTTTCAGCATATGTACCTTACTCTCGATATGGCCCTCTGACCCAGGAGCAGTTGTCAGTATGCTTCACTGCAATTTTGAGACTCTGGGAGGTTCCAGTTTCCTACGTCGGGTCCCCCTATGTCTCTTCTTCCGAGACTGTATCCACAAAGTCAGAGAAGGATCGACGTAATAGATGCGCTCGACCAATTGCATTCTTATTGATCTATTCTCTTGCTGGAGACGAGTCTTTACAGTCCGGAGGAGTAATGGATAATATCGAAGGGCTTATTCATGCGGTGGAGACATTTTGCCATCCTTCCAATAATGGGCCCTGGACGAGGAATATTCTTCACACTGTGGAGTTATTACTCGAACTTTTTGTCCTCCGTTGGAATATGCAAATCTCCGGCGAGTCAAAAGTGCCAAAAGACAGATATCTCACTGAAAATGTTAAACGCAGATTTGTTCTTGCCCTCCGCAACGTGACCTTTATGGGAATTCATTCAAAGTCCGCTTCCGTCGTATCATCCTCTTTGGAGGCTCTTCAGGGATTGGCATATTTGGCCCCAGACCTGATACTTCCTCGTTTGCTTAAGGAAGTCTATCCTTCTCTCCGCGGTCTTGTGGAGACTCATCGCACAATTTCTTCTCTAAAGGCCCTTACTATTCTCACCAGAATAATTGCAAAGCATCCTCGATATGCTATCCATCTTACTACTCTTTTGCAATTGGCAATTCCTGGAATCGATCCTAATGACCTTAATAAAACTGTCCAGTCGTTAGCATTCATTCAAGCTGTTGCTTCCAATGTTCCTTTCCATGATATCAGTGATGGATTGGGCCCCTCTTTAGCTATGGAGTACGTGCAAAGAGATATGGAGGCCCTAGAAGAACTGCCTTTATCCAATGACACTGTTACTGGACTACCGGGGATTCCTGCTGATGTGTTGGGCGACGTACTTAGATCAACCACAGTTGCTTTTGAAGAATTTGTGGTCATGTTCTTGGGCAGAGTGTTTAATATGCTATCTAATCTACCCGACCCCAATAGCTCAAAGGGCCGTGATGTTCCCGAGACCCATGTTATCAACAGTCTTCCTGCCACTATGCTTGCGCTTTTTGGCACTGTTTCAAAGCCTCTGTTTAACACAATTGTCAAGCAGGTCACAGACTACGTCAATTCCAACGTTGTGCACTCGGCTTCAGAGTCCATTGCGCATATTTGCGGTTGCCTGGTAAAGGCGAATGCCGATGTTGCATTCCCAAAACTATTTCCATTGCTGTGTGGCAACATACGCCTAGAAATAGAAGAGAATGGTGCTAGTTCTACTCGCTCAACTGAAATTCTGCCTCGAGATCATGCACTAATTTGGAACCTATCTGCATTAAACATGATTTTAGCTCATGCTGGTAAGAAAATTCTTGAGTTCAAGGATGACTTAGTCTCCATCACTCTTTTCTTGCGAGAACACAGCAAAGGTGCAACCGTTTATCATGTTTCCAATACCGTTCATCACGCCCTCATGTCCCTTTCCACTACCTATCTTCGGGACCACAGCCTGCTAGAGTCTGAGAAGGCTACTCTTGAGGATTGGGGAAAGACAATTGATCCCGCCAATTTACAATTGTCCTGGCATGTCCCCTCTAAGGAGGAAGTTGAGTTTGCTGTTCGTCTTTACAGTCTCCACTGTAACGCTTCTAGCGAGAACCTGAAAAAGGTAATGTCCGGTGGAACTAAGACTCTGTCGGTTACGGAAGTCTCTGATATTGTGACCAGCAACTTGACTTACATACGCACTGCAACTTCTGGAATGGCAGTACTATTCGATCCTCACTATGAAGAGGTGCTAAGTAGCCGGGATGGCGCCGCTACTCCAATGGAGATTGACATTGAAAACGAAGACAGTGATTCTGAAGGAGGGACTGATTTGGATGACCTAATTATGGCTGGCCTTGGAGGAGACTCCGATGAGGATGATGATAGTGATGATGGAATTCCATTCCTCGATGACTATGAAGATGATGACATAGATGTTGGTGAAGCTACTGAGCTCAAAAAACTGAGAGTGTACCCAACGGGCTATTTTTTTGAGAACAAATCTAACAACCCACTCTATTTGGAGCTTCACAAGGTTCGCCGTAACCTAGGAGTGCTATTGCACAATGTGAATGATTTCTTGCAAAAGGATAGAGAGAGTGACATTTCAAGTTTCAAGGCACTATTATTTGCCTTCAAAGTATGGATTTCTGACGTTGGCCTGGAGCGTTCTGCAAAGATGACCGAGTCCATGGTTGCCTTATACAAGTATGACACCCAGCATTATCGTATTCCTGGACTTAGAAAGGACTATCCAAGACCGTTATTGGCTAGACGAGCACACATTTATCACCTTGAGCGACTGGTTCATAACTCGGGTCCTAGGGACCCTTCAGAACTAGAACGAACCATGCTCCATGATATTGTCAAATGTGCGCTTTCAATTTACCCGGACATCCGCCGTAATGGCCAGTCTTGTTTGGAATCCAGCGCAAAAGTTCTAATTCGAACTCGTCCAATGGTCTACCATTGGGTATTGAAGGAAGTGGCAGCAGCGTTGGCCAACAAAGAATATATTAAAGCTGAAAGCGGGCTGCGCGTAGTAAATCTCCGATTGATTCAAGCTTCAGTTAAACGAGATTTCAAGCACATTGTCACCTATTCGAACTTGCTAAAGGCGGCAATTAACGCCGATTATAGCTCCCTGAGTAGTATGGCTACTGGGCTGTATGGGTTCTTTGCCTGCTCGTTGCGGTTCCTTTTGGGTAAGGTGTATATTAACCAGCAAGAGGTCGATCAGGTGCTCTCTTCTTCTGCTACGCAGGTGATGTCTGAGCGTATCGATAAGCTTAAAAGAAAGAAGGCGGAAAAACGGAGTGCTGCTCTTGCCCAGTTGCAAGCATTGCTTAAAAACTTGTTAGCTGGTGATAAGGACGCGCACTGGAAGGTTGAAGCGTCTGATTCGGGCGTTTATACTACCGTTTGCACTTCTCCTGAAGTTCCTCCGCCTCCTGGAATAATCACAAAGTTGAGTGAAGGAGCTCAAAGTATGCACCCTGGAATCAAAATGATGTCCATGCATGGATTGTACAAGATTGTGGCCCAGACTTTCAACTTGGCTAGCAATGAATATGATTATAGCCGATTCTTGCTGAGCACAAATGAAGAACGCCTTCCAACCCCAGGAACAGTCCGCATCCAGTCGAATGGCAAAGATTTTACTTCCCAGTATTTGCTCGAATTGGATAATGTCGATCACCCCAGTTATTATATCGATTCGAGCAAGTATGGATGGCTTGTTTGGCCCAATGAGATCGATGTTAATTCTACTGAGTATACAGAATCGCCACAGTTCAGTGAAGGAGATCGAATTTCAATGGAAGCGTTAGGCGGACAGCTCACTGAAGAGTGGGTAAAGAACATAATTTCCAGAAACTCTGAAGAACCCAGGACCGAAGATGACCATTTTGAAATGTCAAACGCTCTTTTGTTCCGCCTTTTGCTACGATTTATCGAGCTGGGCTTGGCCAATGTCACTCTTGACCAGTTCCTTGCGATTGTGCTTGACTCATATAAGCCAAAGGACAAGAACATGCATCGATGTATAGCCGAGATTTGCTCGGCAATTGTAGAGTCCTTACGATTTTCAAGCAAGGAAAGTGAGGAGAAGAAACTGAAGGTTGTTGTTTCGATCTTTGTCCGTGTCATCGATGAGGATATGGTCAATGACAATTTTGGCTACTGGGAGTCATTCATTTGGTGGACAAATGTATACACTGACCATCGTCGAATGTGGTCCTTGTCAAAGATCTTGAACGAATTCCGAGTGGATCCTAATTCTACAACTGCGGTCTTCCGCGTGAGCTGTCGTCTTAATCTATTGCGAAAGGCCATTTCTGCTCGTGGTTGGCAGTATCGACATGTTGACGAAATTGTGGAGAATCTATGGGATAATATCAACCATCCTCTACAAGGAGTGCGAGAAGAGATTGCCAAGACACTTGCAGTGATTTACAAGACTTCATATTTTGAGGGCTATGGCTCTACTCAAGAGATGGTCAAAGCGCAAGAGAACAGTCCCCTTGGTTTGCCGGTCTACACGATTAGTGAAAAGTACAGAGATCATGTTGTAAGAGCCTTTGAACGGTTGGAGCAATGGCGGCTAGAAAGAGAAAAGATGCGAGAACAGGGCCTGCACAAGAATTCTACTAGCAATTACATTCTTGCGGCCAAGACCTTGACGACATGGCTAGAGCGGGTGTTTAAGACGTCTTACGCTGCTTCTTTGGTTCCTCTACTGTCCAAGGTAATCCTTCCAGCGCTGCTGCAGCTGCTTAATGTTCGTGATGAGCAGGAACTGATGGTCTCCGCAGTAACATTATTCAAGCTGCTTGGAAATATTACATTTCCTTTGGACACAGTAAGCATGATGATCGATACCATTGTAGATGTTTGTGTCAAGTCTACTGCCTGGCACCAGAGACTGAGTATTCTGACGTTTATCCAGGCGTTCTTCTTCCGACAACTGTTCCTTATGAACAAGAGTGAAAGGATGCGGATAGTGAACGCTGTGGTTACAATGTTGGAAGATGTGCAGTTGGAAGTACGGTTAACTGCGGCAGAGACACTCGCAGGATTGATCAGATGCTCTCCCGAGGAGGAACAGGCCCAATTGACGAGTAGTCTGGATGCCAAGTTCACTGAAACGCTCAACGCTACACACCACCTGAAGAATCAACCCATGAGGTCAGTCAGTGTGACACCTGTCTCTAGTAGACCTGGAACACCAGTTGAGGGTGGAGGTAGCAGCTCAAGTAGCGGGGGTTCGCACACCCTGCATATCAAGAGACATGCAGCAGTCTTGGGACTGGGAGCTCTGGTACAGGCATTCCCCTACAAGTCGCCTCCACCCAAATGGATTCCAAAAGTGCTTGCTACTTTGGCAATCAAGGCTGCTTCAGATCCTGGAATGGTGGGTAAGAGTGTCAAGACTACGCTGAGTGATTTCAAAAAGACCAGACAGGATACCTGGCCCATTGATGCTACTGCATTTACAACGGAGCAGCTGGAAGACCTAGAGGGCGTCCTGTGGAAGAACTACTTTGTTTAGATTATGTTTATTTGGTGCTCCTTGTATCTATAGTGATTGTAATGATTCAAGAAAAGCAGTAATTTTGGCATTTCAGGTACATTTCTAAAAAAAAGTACTATATGGGCATTTCCTACATATCACCGTCTCCATTATTAGCATCCCAGCATTTTTAGGCCCGTACTGCTCGAGTCTGAGTCCTAGTAGCGGGCTTTTTGGTCTGCGAGCTAGTGGTAGTAGCAGGTCGAGATTGGACATTAGGGCCATCCAATTGGCTACCACCAGAAGCCAGTCGCTCGTTACGCTCAACCAGCTGGACAGCCTTGTCAGCCAGAGACTGAGCCAGCACCTGCAGACGAGTCAACTCTACACCCTGTCGGAAGACAATGGCATTAGTCTTCTGGTCCAGAGCAGCAGCAACCTCTTCGGAAGAGATCATCTTGGATGCAATGGCCGCAACCTTCTTTTGGGGCAGATCGAATAGAGAAGAGAGGGTCGATAGAGACAGGGTCTGGTAGAAGGCACCGTATGACAGCAGGTAGGTACGCAGACCTTCTTGTCGCAGCTTGTCAGCCAGCATAGTCTTAATGCTCTCGGCATCAGAGAACAGAGACCAGATCTTGATAGCCGACAGCAGATCGCGAGCCTTAGCCCAGTCGCCAGACAACAGAGCACGAGCAGCCTGCATGATGTGATCACGAGTGTTCTCAGGGGGTCCGGTGAACACCTGACGGTCGTGGTAGTCGAGCATTCGTCGGAAGGGCTTGGAGATGACCTTCTTCTTGGCGTCGGCCGATGGAGAGGGTCCCAGAGCCGCCATCGCAGGAATCTCAATCAGCATGGATGCAGTCAAGTACACACACTCGAGGAGCTCGAGGTTGATGTGCATGTGGAATGGCAGAAGACGCAGTCTGTCAGCAGGAGTGTTTGGTGTCTGGACATTCTGTCCGTACTTTGGCATACCCTGACCCAACAGTTCCTTGAGACGGGCGCTAGCGCACACCTCCTGGAGAGCTTGCTGGCACTCCTGGATCAGTCCGGCACGGAAAGCACACAATCCTACCTGAACCAGAGCTCGGTTAAACAGAACCTGCACTGCGGGCTCGGCGGTGTGAATGGAAGACTGCAGATGGGACATGAGCATCATATCACGGGCCTCAAAGTACTTGTCGCACAGAGCAAAATGGTAAATTTGAGACAGCATGGCCCGGGTTCGGAGAATGGTGTTGGGCTGTCCGTACAGCACTGAACACAATTGAGAAGTCAGGTTAAGAGTATACTCAGATGGGGAGAGGTTCTTCTCCAGGGCAGCTCGAGGAGTAAGCTTAGAGTCGGCAGTGGCAGGAATACGGCTCCATGCCTGAGTCTCGGCTCCAACAGTGGCAGCCATTGGCTTGTAGTACATGTGGTCAAGACGACGGGCCACAATACGAGCCAGAGGGTCACTAGAGCCGAGGAATTCAAGGTACAGCTGAGTTCGCAGCACCAGAGCGTACAGACCAGCTTCGTCTCTTAATCGGTCAACATACTCTGTAGTGTGAGGGTCAATGACCTGAAGGGCTCGGGTCAGCTCGTCATCAAGTCGCTCTACCAGAGACACCAGAGATCCGGGAATGGCACGAACTCCGTCCTTATCAGGCTCAGGTCCTACCTCAATGTCCTCAGGCTCTGGGGCGCCTTCCACGACCCGGTACTCAGAGGCATGCGCATCCAACAGCTCAAACAGCGCCCACATGTCGGCCTCAGCGGCCTTCCACGATGCTACAGGCATAGGTACACCAGATGAGGTCTGGTCGTATCGCACAGGAACCAGGGTTAGCAACACCAGAATCTTTTGGTATGGGGTGTTAGCCGATTTTAGCAGGTTCTCCAGAGTGCGGACCTGTTCAGCGCGATCTACATTACGCTTACCTCGGGCCTCTACGACCGAAATGAGGGTAGCGAATACGTTGCGACCTGCCTTGTCGGCTTTTCCTCCCTTGCCTACAGTCTCAAATCCATCATCGTCCTGGTCGTCAAAGGAAGGAGCCTGAACGGTCACGGGCTCCTTCTTCTTACCAAATGAGGGGGCAGCAGCAGCCTCAGGCTGAGGAGTACCCTGTCGCTTTTCAAATCCTTCAGGGTCGGCACGGAAAGCCTCCACGGCAGAAGAGTGCTCTCGAGCAACCTTCTTGATTCGCTGCTTAAGGGTGTTAAGAGCACGCGAGTTGGAAGCGTTCATCTTCTTCTTTGCCGACTTTTCTGCCTTGGCGGCCTCGGCGGCACCATCGTCCAGTCCTACCAGGGCCTTGATATACGCAGGAGGCACCACCTGGTACTGCTTCTGGGCACGGTCTACCAGACGGTTAAGCTTATCAAACTCGGTGGTGATGGTCACCCAGTCGTTGATCTTTTTGGCATTGTCAATGGCCTTAATGGTGGCATCAATCTCATCCATAAGCTTGTCCTTTGCACTCTTGACTACTCGTCGGCCTTCGTCTTCACTGGACTCCTCATCAGAAGAATCAGCGGGACCGCCACCGCTCTTCTTCAAGAATTTGTCTCGAAGATAGTACGAGGGACCCTTTTTGGCGCCATCCTCGTCGTCGTCAGAGTCCTCGTCAGACTCGTCGGAAGAGTCGTCTTCGTCTTCTTCTTCTTCAGACGATTCCTCTTCGGATTCTTCTTCGGACGAGCCCTCGCCAGAAGTAGAGCCGTAAAGCTCCTCGCCGGAGGAAGATTCGCTGTCGCTATCGGACAGACCTCCCTGGAAAAATCGGGACATTGTTACACAGTAAAGAGATGAAAAGGTAAATTTTCACCACCCTCACTCAAATAAAATCTTCTATGCGGCTGCCACCGTGGTCGTCGAGAGGGAACCCAATGGCGCTGCTAATAAACTGGGACTGAATAAATTAACTGCGATGCGGCTTATCAGGCAAAAAATGTAATCCTCGAAAGAAGCATTTTTTTTTTTCTTATCGGCGTTGGCAGGAAGCAGTTTAGATTTCTCATGTCAGTGCCACTGAAGAGGGTGTGCGAGATCTGCCATAGCGAAAAGCCATCGCTTAAACGGCCAAAGACAGGACAGAAGATCTGCAAGCAATGCTTCTTTAATGTGTTTGAAACGGAGATCCACAACACTATCGTAGATACTAACCTGTTTTACCGTGGAGAGAAGGTGGCCATTGGAGCTTCGGGAGGTAAAGACTCTACTGTGTTGGCCTATGTTATGAAGACTTTGAATGAGCGATATGATTATGGAGTGCATTTCATGCTTTTGTCTGTGGATGAGGGCATTCACGGATACCGAGATGATTCATTAGAAACGGTCAAGAGAAACAAGCAACAGTACGAAATGGATCTGGAGATTGTGAGCTACGGGGATCTATATGGCTGGACCATGGATCAGGTTGTTGCCCAGATCGGCAAGAAGAACAATTGTACCTATTGCGGAGTGTTTCGACGACAGGCTCTAGATCGAGGAGCAGTAAAATTAGGAATTGGTCATGTTGTGACCGGGCACAATGCAGATGACATGGCCGAGACTGTGTTGATGAACCTGCTTCGGGGCGATACTGCTCGTTTGGGCCAGTGTACTGATATCATGACCGCATCGGCTGACTCTCCAGTCAAGAGATCAAAGCCACTCAAATACACTTATGAGAAGGAAATTGTGCTCTATGCCCATTACAAGGGCCTGGACTATTTCTCCACCGAGTGCACCTATTCGCCCGAAGCATTCAGGGGTACTGCGAGAGCCCTAATTAAGAACCTTGAAGCGGTGCGCCCCAGCTCGATCATCGATATTATTCATTCGGGCGAATCGTTTCAATTGAAACCCCGCAAACAGCGAGCTGGTGGCCCGGACCAAGATTCATCCAGAACCCCTACATGCGAGCGCTGTGGCTACTTGTCAAAGAACCGCTTGTGTAAGGCCTGTGTGTTATTGGATGGCCTAAATGCGGGGAGACCTAAGGTCGAGATCGGCTCTAACTCCAGTGCGGGGGTGGCCCTCGCTACGAAACAGCTTGAAAAGTTATCCTTCTAAGTGACTGTTCCAGTGGGCCATTATCTAATCTCCTTGGCCACTTGGCACTGTGGCCATTAGTCCACTTGGCTTGCACTCTTGGACAATTTCCAGGCTTGGATCGTTTTCTTGGTATTGCTCCGGAGCGGAATTTGTTTCCCCGTACGGACTGCCTCGTGTGGGCCAAAACGGTCCGACAATAGAGAAATGGAGGCGGCAGTCGGGAGGTCGGAACATGGAATTTCCGTCGGCGGACTAGTATTTGTCCGAGGATAAGACGGATCTAAGGTTATAAAAGGGCCAGTGAAAGACCACAATTGCCGTGAAAAACCAATACAGGCTACTCATAACATACAAACAAACCTTAATTAACAATGGTAAACTATCCTGCACCTAAGATTATGGACAACTACGACCCCAAGATCGGAGAGGTCCGCAACACCGTTCCCCAGCCTGAGTTTGACAATGAGCTGAAGAACAAGCATTTCAAGTATACTTACCACAATGGATGGACTTACGAGTTCTACGTTCCCAACGAGGAGCGAATTGTGTACCACATCTCCGGTGGCCCCATGGCTGGACGAACAAACTATCAGACCACCTATTACCAGCGAGTGCGAAAGAATGTCTGGCAGGTCAACTGGCTAGAGGAGACTGGTACCATTGTGTCCTTGGTCCTTGATTTGGAGGAGAAGCGAATCACTACTCTAATCGCATTCTCCCAGGGTCATTGGGAGAACCCCGAGAAGGCCCACGGATACAAGAACGAGAACCTTGGCGAATGGCGTGAGCTGGCCAAGATTGGTATCCAGACTAGCCGATACATGCTCCCCGAGCAGGCTGATATTGATGAGATTTTCGAGGGACCCGGTGACCTGCCTGTTATCGACAACTCTTGGCCCACGTTTTAGATGCCCATTACGGCAATGCAGTTTTAGAATGAAAATTTATTGCATATTAGATCCCAAATTCAGTATCAATAGAAAGTAATAAAGCTAATCGGCCGTTGTTGATCGCAAATTGCTGCTCACGTCTAGAGAACTGAAGTGCAACTGTCCCCTTCTCTGTCCCGTTCTGTCCCGTTCTGTCCCCTACTAGTAGGGGCGCCTCAGCAAGCAGACCTTTGCAGATTACGCAACCCAATGACCGCCGCACAGTCGACATCCCGGGGTAGGTCGTAACCAAAGCACGATGCTACTCTGCCGACTGTGCCTTATTATAACCGGCTCTAGAGGTATTATAGAGCTGGTTGCCAAAATTCTACCTCATGCTGGCCGTCAGGTTGGATCAAGAGCCTCAACTCCTATCAGACGGTACTATAGTTGCGGAATTTGGAGAAACCTCCATGCGCCCCATTGTTTGCGGCTCGGGTTATTTTTATCTTCCCTGTTTAGAAAGTTACCTTTCCCTTTGACACTTACAGAGAAGAGCTAAACTAACCACAGCGATTGAAGCTTGGCGGATGAAGTCATTTATCAAATCGCACCGGCGATCGCAATCGTCGGATGGAGTGGACTTGTACTTTGAGTCGCATCCCACCCTCAGGAAACTCAATCCTTTGACATATATTAGGAGGGCTAGCGGCTCTCATGTAGACTTGCGATGGCCAGTGGACAGTGACATTGATGGGGAAGCATACAAGAATGCGGGAATTATAGTTGGTACTAGGCGGCCAGAATGGGACTCATCTGGGCAATCGATTCCTGTACATCCACGAGTTGTGTCTGCTCCGGCTCCTCGTCCCGCAGAGGTTGCGTGCGAATCCCAGAGCAAGGAAGAAAAAAGCGATCCTGTCGAAATTACAGAGGTTGAGGAGGCTAATAAGATTGAAGAGACCGTTGTAGACGGCAAGGAGTCCCAAGTACTGGAGAGTATAAGTGAAAAGAACGATTCTACTCTGGAAGTCGAGACCGAGGACACAGACAAGAGGTCAGTGTTTTCATTCGAGGAAGACCAGTCAATTGGCCGGAACTTGAGCGTAAAATACCACAAGACGACGGTTGTGGAGCCCAATGAATACGGCGACGAAGATACTATTGGTGACGATGAGGTGGACGTGGACATTGATTTTGACGAATTGGCCTTAGAGGACTTTGATGATATTGAAGACTCGGGGCATTTATTCCGGTCCTACGAAGATGACCTTATGCCCATCAGCAACTTTGATTCCGACAGCATAGCTGATAACTCGGGCCACCCTAGAGATACTCCTCCGTTGACGGCGCCCGCATTTAAACGTAAAGTACTGCCGCTTCAGATCAATCGAATGAGCATGCCTCCTGGCAATCTCTCCGATGAATTTGAAGATCTGGACTACTACGATGGCCTGTTAGATGAAGCCAACGCCGTTCCCGATGAAGACGAATTAGACTGGTTCCCGGCCAATGCTACCTCTCTGCGCAGAGCAAAGACCAGTCCTGCTGCATGCTTCTCCCGAATGGGCTCGACAATTAGTCGAAGACAAACCAGTGTGTTGCGAATGGTCGATAACACAATTACCTTTTATCACTCGTCGGGCTCGGGGTCCTCTTCGCGGTCCAGTGCTACGTCGGACTTGTGGCCCATCAACGAGCGCAATTGCGAAATCGATGAGTTATAGTACTAACCTACATAATCCTACGTAATCCTCTCCCTAATACTAACTTGTACTAATAGCACTAATCATTCCACAACCTCAAACCAGTCGCTTCATGTAATATGTATCATGCAGGAGCAATTATACAGTACGAAGAAGTTCTATACGTTTCGTCATACGTTCAGCCGCGCGGTGACCTACTGCTGTAGTTTTTTTACTTAGATTTATTTATTTTTTTTTTTTTTTTTTTTTTTTTTTAAAACTTAAAAAAAAAAA
>PPJH02000030.1:0-148121 GCA_003705705.2 Blastobotrys raffinosifermentans
TGTGCTAAATGCTGCAGAATCCTTTGGACTTTGTTCTGGCAAAGCAGCCGGAGGCGGTGGCAGTCAAGCCCTCCAGCTACGTGCTCATCAAGCCCGAGAATGAGCCAAAGGAAAAAGCGGGAGATGGAGATGGAGCGAATGAGGCAAAGGAGCCAAAGGAGCAAGTAGGAAAAGGGAGTGACGCAGTAGAAAAGCCGGAGTGGGAGTTTTATGATATTAACGAGCTTTCTACGGACAGTGGATCTCGAAAAGGTAGCAAGGTGTCAAAGTCGTGGAAAGGTATTTCGCAGGCACCAATTGGGTTGATCAATCGAGGGGTGACGTGTTACATGAACTCTGCTATTCAGGCACTGGTGCATCTGCCTGCGATGGCTCATTATCTGCTGGATATTCAGAAGGGCAAGTACAAGTCGACGATTTCGCGCAATTCCGTGAGCCAGGAGTTTTCAAACTTGTATGTGCGGTTGACTGATAAGGCCAGTCGAAAGAAGGCCGTGTATCCTAGTAGAATTGTGGCCCGGTTGGAGGATATCAATTGCATGATGTCCGAGTGGAATCAAGAAGATGCCCACGAATACTTTATGTCCTTTATTAGCAGATTGCAAGAAGATAGTGTGCCCAAGGGTCAGAAGCTCAACTCATCAATTCTGCACGACATGTTTGGTGGCCAGCTCATTCAGCGAGTCAAGTGCGGATCTTGTGGTCACGAATCGGTCACTCATCAAGACTTTTACGACCTGCCAGTGACCTTTTCTTCCAAGGAGATGAAGAAGACCGGCAGCTACACTTTGAAGCGGGCCATTAAAGACTTTTTCTCCCCCGAGCGCATTCGTTCGGATGAGAATAGCGGGTACACGTGCGAAAAGTGCAAGCAGCGGTCCAATGCCATCAAGCAGTCGCGAATTGAGCACGCTCCTGAGTACCTGACAGTGCACATGAAGCGGTTCAAGTATTCGGGACGGTCGGGCCAGAAGGTCAAGGAGGCCATGACTTATCCTGTCCAGTTTGATATCGATGAGTACACGGTCAATGAAGATCGACCGGTGAGATACAAGCTCATGGCAGTGATTGTTCATGAGGGCCGATCCCTGTCCTCTGGTCACTATATTGCGTACTGTCGTCAGCCCAATGGAGAGACGTGGGCCGAGTATGACGACGAGATGATTCGCAAGGTCAGTGAAAAGACCGTGCTTTCCCAAGAATCGGCATACATGCTCGTGTACTCTCGGCTGGCAGTCAAGAAGAAGGTTGTCAAGGAGGTCGTCAAGCCCGCTAAGGTGGAACGTTCCCCTGAGGAGCCACAACAAAAGAGACGACGAAGCTCTGATGCTGATGATACTATAGACCGCATCTTTGGGGTGCATGAAAAGCGCACCAAGACAAACTAACGTAACCTTGTAGCATCTGTGATCATGACCATTGCATAATTAATATACTATTTACACAGTTATTCTGACGAGGAAGATTGGGATGGGACCTCGTCCTGCTCTACAGTAGAGTTGTACACCGACAGGCTCGAGCCAATTCGTTCGTCGACCTTGAATGGGGCCATCCACTCGGATCCCTTCTCAATTCCCTTCTTCTTCCAGTTCTTGGGCCATTCGTCGACCTCGGAAATGAGGGCCTCAGGATCAGTGTTCATGTCATAGGGTCTGGTGGACGCGAAAACGACGGCGGCAGTGGCCTCGCCAATGGAGTCGGCAAGGTGTCGCTTGTTGAACCATCGGTAAATACGAATAGGAGTGTTGAGGAAACCCATGATGCGAGAGTGAGGAATAATGGCGATTGGCTCTGACACAGTCTTGGACTGCTGAGCCAACAAAAACTGAGTGTTAGATTCGGCCTGGTCCCACCGTCCTAGTGGAATGTACGATTTAGGAGCAACCTTGTCCTCCTTCTTCTTTTCCTCCTGCTCATCCTTCTTTTCTTCCTTTTCTACTGTTTCAGCAGGCACAGGGGAAATGTCAGATTCCTGAGATGGCGCGGTCTCCCCAGAACCAGACGATTCATCATTCACAGTCTCAGTTGGAACAGTCTCGGCTGAGGTAGTTGGGACAGCTGGAACAGCTGGTGTAGCCGGTGCAGCTGGAGCTTCGGTCTCCTTCTTAGGAGCGTATCCGTGAATGTCAGCGAGATCGGCTGCCTCATCAGGGAACGAAGCAGCAGAGGCATCGCTTTCCTCCAAGCCCTCAGGCTTCTCCAAAGGTCCCAGCCATCCTTCGTGAAGACCGTTCATGTACTCGGTATATGCTCCTCGGCCTACACAGATAACTCCTCCTGTGGTGTCGTACTTGAGCTTCGACTCAATCTGAGCGTCTATTTCATCCTTTGGCTTTGATCCCTCAGGCACAACCTCGGGCAGGCCCAATTCTCTGCGTCGGCGGTTTCGAATCTCCTCTGCTACTTGATATCTAATATCACCCTGAGATTGCAGGGTGTGAAGCTCGTAATCTGTGGCCGAAGCAGTCAGAATGGGCTTGATGTAATGACGGAAATGCGCCATCGATGTCTCCATATAGTCGCCAGGAGGAGGAGCAATGTACACATTGACCTTACGAGGCATCTCGAGAGGGGTCATCTCTACCGCCGCCAAATGGCTGACCTTGTTCTTCCAATGATCTCGCCTCAGTCTACGCTCCCTACGATCGTATGCAATTGTTCCCGCAATCAATCCAGACACCGCCCAGAAGATCATCCAATTGCGGGAGGGCACTCTCAGCCGAGAGATACCCATCGCGCTCAGAACAGGATGTCTGAACTCCTTTCTAGGAGGTTTAGGAGCTTTAGGCGTGCTTTCTGACATTCCTCTTTTCCTAGTTGATTTGCCAAAAGCTGATGGAGACGGTTTTGCTGAAATTTTGTCTTGTTGCACGTGGTGCGGTCACGTGCACAACCCGACCAATACCTTGAATCTCATCATTTTGACAATAATTTCACTTGGATAATTGAAAATATATGTACCCTACTACTATTGATACATTGGTCAATTGAAAATATCCTACTGCAATTGATTGATCAACTAAAAATATAGCCTGCAATTCATTGATCAACTGAAAACATAGCCTACTGCAATTGATCATTGATTAACTGAAAATATATCCTACTGTAATTGATTCATTGATCAATTGAAAATATCCTACTGCAATTGATTGATCAACTGAAAATAGCCTATTGTTGATTCACTTATCAATTAAAACATATCCTACTGTAATTGATTGCACGAAGATAGTGAAGTAGGGAAGCAGGACAGTTAGCAGTAATGGGATACATCTCAAGATCTAGTTAGTTTGGTTGTGGATTGATCAACTGAAATATCCTATTGCAATTGATTGATTAGATGCTCAGTATCTAGTTTAGAGATCGCCAGGAACAGGGAAGGTGGAAGCCCACTCGGTGACCTCCTTCTTGAGCTCCTCAATCTCAGGGCGTCCCTCAGCCAGAGATCGGAAGTCAGCAAGCTTGGTCTTCTCGCCCTTCTGAAGAGCCTCCTGCTTGATGGTGTGGGTAATCTTGACGGCACGGTCAATGTAGTCGGCCACTCGCTCAAAGTCGGCGGGAGTGAATCCTCGGGTGGTCATGGCAGGGGTTCCTACTCGCAGTCCTCCGGGCACCAAGGCAGACTTGTCTCCGGGCACAGTGTTCTTGTTAGCAGCAATGTTAATGAGCTCCAGAACGGTCTCCACGCGGGCACCATCCACCTGCTGGGGCTTGAGGTCAATGAGAATGAGATGGGTGTCGGTTCCGCCGGACACAAGCTTGTATCCTCGGTTCTGCAGAGAAGATGCCAGAGACTGGGCGTTGTCGACCACGTTCTGCTGGTACTCCTTGAACTCGGGGCTCTTAGCCTGGCCCAGAGCCACAGCCAGGGCGGTGATGGTGTGGTTGTGAGGACCTCCCTGGTGTCCAGGGAACACGCTAAAGTTGATCTTGTCCTCCAGATCATACTTGGTCTCCTTGCCAGTCTTCTTGTTAACCGATCGCACACCCTTGCGGAAGAAGATGATGGAGCCTCGGGGTCCTCGCAGAGACTTGTGCGAAGTGGTAGTAACAATGTCAGCGTAAGGGAAAGGAGAGGGAGCGACTCCAGCGGCCACCAGACCCGAGGTGTGGGCCATGTCGGCCATCAAGTAAGCGCCAACCGAGTCAGCAATCTCCTTGAATCGACCGTAGTCCATTGCACGAGCGTATGCCGAAGCTCCCGCAACAAGAATCTTAGGTCGGAACAGCTTGATGGTCTTTTCCAGGGTGTCAAAGTCAATTGTACCGGTAGACTCGTCAAGACGGTATGGCATGGTCTGGAAGTACTTTGACACCATGGAGATCTTCTTGGAGGGGGTCTGGTAACCGTGAGAAAGGTGACCTCCGTGGGGCAGATCAAGACCCATCAGACGATCTCCAACCTCCAGCAAGGCAGAGTACACGTACAGGTTTGCGGGAGCTCCCGACAGAGCCTGAACATTGACACCCCACTCGTCGGGGTTGAGGCCAAACGCCTCCAGAGCTCGCTGCTGGCACAGTCGCTCTCCCTGGTCAATGAACTGGTTACCACCGTAGTATCGAGCACCAGGGTAACCCTCGGAGTACTTGTTCTGCATCTCGGAACCCAGAACATCCATGACAGCCTTGGAAGTAAAGTTCTCGGAAGGAATGAGAGTAATGGACTCCCGCTGTCGCTGGCGTTCTCGAGATACAATGTCATACACCTCCTTGTCGACGGTCTCGACTTTTTCACCCAGCAATTGCTTCTGAGAGAAGGACGCATAGGTGCGAGCGCTCATGGAGCGAATGGGACGAATAGCACGAAGAGAACGCATTGCAATTCTTTTTGAAAAATAACCTGTAAACCTGGGGATCTGGGGAAGCCCTGGAAAGTGGAGGATTATATACTACGTTTGCACGAGGTTAACTCGGTGACCACTGAGTCAGGCCAAATCCGAAATTTACTCGGGGAATCCACCTGTGTCTGTCACGTGATTGTTCTCGGGTTGTTATCACGTGCGGGACGACGAGATGAAAAATTCCTCCTCGGGCTAGGACAAGTTCAGTTAGAACATAAAATGTCAAGGAAGGCAGCAGCGGCAAAGAACGTGCTGGTGAAGCTGATTGTGGGTGCGGGCCAGGCTGCTCCCGCTCCTCCTGTAGGACCGGCATTGGGATCCAAGGGAGTGAAGGCCATTGATTTTTGCAAGGAGTTTAATGCACGAACCGCTCATTTGAACGACGGAGTGCCAGTACCTGCGCTGGTGACGGTGCGACCGGATAGATCGTTTACTTTCGAACTCAAGAGTCCTCCTACTGCTTGGCTGTTAATGCAGGCCGCTGGCATTGAAAAGGGTAGTGCTACTCCCAACACTGTCAAGGTTGGCAAGCTATCCTTGAAGCATATTTATGAGATTGCAAAGATTAAAAAGACTGACGAGCGACATGCTAACATGTCCATGGAGAATGTGGTCAAATCTGTTCTTGGCGTGGCCCGTTCGGTTGGAATCGAAGTTGTCCCTTAACTGGCCAGCTAACCAAACTATTGTAAATATAGCATGATTAATGACTTACCCTACTGCTCTCCATAGATTTTAAGATTAGTGTACGATAAATAGCAATCAGGTCGCAAAGGTTCCATCTAGCTTCCCCTTGGGCACATTAGTACTGAAAATGCACCCCTTTGCTGGTAGTCCATTGAAGTCGAGGATTAATTCCTAGGAGTCCTAGATTTGGCCTACAATGATTGCTCGAACTGCTTCAATTATCGTCTCGGATTCAGTATCGGATTCACCCTATTCTGCCCAAGACCCTGTATCGTACCCGGGTCCCCGTTTGCTTCTAGCACTATCTCTAGTTCAGGCTGCCTTGAACCGCTACAACTCTATACTAACCCTATAGCAGTAAACTACTCTGTCTTCTGAGTTACCTTCTGAATTCCTTCTAATTGCCCTCCGAATTGGTTCTTAATTGCCATCATTACTACACCCGGACACCTTATCGCTGTTTTGTTGAACCAATTATCGGCCTGGTAATCCCCGGCTCACCAAGTTTAGTGAGCCGTTTGAACCGGGCTCTACCGATCCAGTGTTTGCAGCCGAGATCTCACGACTTTTGACGAAACCTGTACTAAACTAAACGACAGCTGGTGCTTAAAATGGTTCAGGCTATTATTGCTCCTTCCATTTTGTCTGGTAAGTTGGCGACGCGGGAGTAGAAGAAGGATCAGTGCTAACGAGGTGACTTTGCTCAGATTGGAAATGACACCAAGGCAATGCTCAAGAACAAGCCCGACTGGCTTCACGTCGACGTGATGGATGGCAACTTTGTGCCTAACATTTCGTTTGGTCCCATGGTGGTCAAGGCCCTGCGATCGCAGGTGCCAAAGTCGGAGGCCTTTTTCGACTGCCACATGATGGTATCAAACCCTTCCCAGTGGGTTGAGGAGATTGCAAAGGCAGGCGGAGACAGCTACACTTTCCACTACGAGGCCACTGATAAGCATGAGGAAGTGATTTCTCAGATCCGCGCTGCTGGAATGAAGGTGGGAATGTCAATTAAGCCTAACACCCCTGTGGACGTTGTGTTCCCTCTGGCTGATAAGGTGGACATGATTTTGATCATGACCGTTGAGCCTGGATTTGGAGGACAAAAGTTTATGCAGGACATGATGGAAAAGGTGCGCACTCTGCGGCAAAAGTTCCCTAACCTCAACATTGAGGTTGATGGAGGACTTGGTCCCGACACAATTGAGGTTGCTGCAAAGGCCGGAGCCAATGTCATTGTCGCAGGAACCTCTGTATACAAGGCAGACGATCCCAAGGGAGTCATTTCCATGATGCGAGACACTGTTTCTCGAGGACTGGAGGGAAAGCTTTAAATTAGCCCTGTCATTTATACACTCAAAATAGCGACCACAATGGGACCACAATGGGATAGAAATATAATCCGTACAGGGAACCGTAGCTTGAGTAAATTGGTTGGAGTAATCAAATCAGTAAAGATGGATTCATTCATTACGGTTAGGTCTAGAACTGACAACTGCTAGATGTTGTTGATACTGTCCCTTGATTGATTAATGGTCCATTCAAATGCACTGTAACGATGTAACCGTGAATTATAATAGCAAGGGGATTGACGAGCTGTTAAATTGACTAATTCACAATCGGAACAACGATAAAATGAGCACGAAATCTAACCGAAATCTATTGAAATCCCTGGCTGCAACCTAAGCGTCCTCCAAGAGCTCGTACACCACTATTTTTTCAATTGGAAAGATGAAGCGCTCAATTGTTCAATGACTGGAAACAACGAGATGCTGGATCAAGAACAATTGCTGGACTACAGGCAAGATTAAGCACAGTAACAGATGTAGGTCAACTGTATACCTTGTCCAATGAGATGCAACAATTCCCAATGGGCGGTCATGACGTTACCTGACAATTCTTGTCCTGAACGAATTTTGTAACTAAAGGGTCTGCTGTAGTCCCAAGTTCTGCACCAAATGGCCAGTGTACCAGCAGTACCCATTAACGCTTCTATAGCTCTTCAAGTGGTTCAGAACGAAACCCTGCCCATACTAGCTCTGATCTCTAGACATGACAAGGATTGTCCGGGTTATGCTTATGCTTGTGGATTAATTTTCTGATTATCCCTTTCCTATAATGCTGGCTTATACGATGCTGGCACTTGGAAAGATCCAGAGTGCAAGTGATCAGCTTTGATGAGCGTGATATGCCTGATATCCGACTTAAGCGGGAGGATTGGCGGGGATGGACGGAGTTATAGCAGGGGTCGGGCCAAAGTAACCTTCGCGGTCTTCGCAGTGCAGATTTCACGAGATGGCAAACTCAGGGGCCAGCTGCGTCTACAGCCACCGTCAACCCGGCGGCTACGTCCACTGAGAGCTCTTTAGAGCTCAATTGTAGTCGTTGACTACCTTTTCAATCCATTTTTTCAATCCATTTTTTCAGTAAAATTTCATTCCATTTTTTCATTCCATTTTTGCAAATAAATTTTTCAATACAGTTTTTACAGCATGGTAAATTTGTAAAAGCTAGAACAATTGATAGAACAATTGGATGTTGAGTTGTTGAGAGGTGATAGTCGCTAAACTACAATTACGGCCTACTCCTGCGGTTCAAGCAACAGCAAAAATTCTTACCAAGATCTTCTCATCACATCTGTACATCCTGTACGTCTGTATGTCTGTACGATTGGTTTGATCGTCCGACGCAACTCTAGATAACGATCGGACTTCTCCTGAATCTAGTCAATGAACTGGACTCCCGGTGTGATCGAACATCTCACAACCCTGTGTCATTGGATCTGTGGATGCGGCAACCAACCCTGTCCTGTCCTGTCTGTCACTATATCCTTGCCACCATTGGCTGTAATGCATCACCTGCTATAGAAACTTTCTGTTACAATAAATTATATGCCATCATAGGCCCGCTGTTCGGAGGAGGAGCCTTTCCAGCATGCTACTGTGCCGTTCCCTGCCGGCAGATTTTCGGCTAAATCTTGTTCCGGAGAAGTCCAGGGTCCAAACTCACCCTGAGCTATCCGGACCGGATATAACCCTGGCCATTGCACTTGCCGAACCCTGTTAGTAGCTGCAGTCGGAGCTTGCTCGCTTTACATTCCCATCGATCGAAGGTCAAGGGACAAGGTCATATAAAAAGGCTTTCATATGAATCCGCTATAGAGGGATGCGGGGAGGGACTCCCGGGAGCATATCAATGCATGATGGTCACCGAATGGAAGAAAAATGTACGGGCTCTCAAACGAGCCTATCCCGTGCGGTGGCTGGGGTTGCTGGGGTTGAAACTGTCTCGGGATCAGGTCACATCAATGATTCGGGTCTTTGCCTCTTGTATGCCAGTTCTTTGTCTTGGTCGTCGTTGCTTTCCGGCTTTTGTGGGCTTTGGCGGGGTTTGAACCATTTTCAGATCCGAGACTCACATGCAAGACTCATGCACTGCACCGCATACAACTGCAAGGATACGCACCGATCGGCATTTGATTGCATATTCGCATATAGATTTGTCAGATCGTCAATTGGCTTGGGCACCCAGGCTTGCCCAGCAAATGTTAAGGCTTGGGCCGGTGTTCACATGATATAGATCTATTTCTTTTGTCTTCACATCACTACTGAACTAGTTTTAAGTGGGCACTTGTTTTACCCCCTAATCCCAATCTCCAGCTATAATTACCCCCCTTTTTTCATCCCCTTGCTCGACCCCTCTCCTTCCCCCCTCAAATTTTGCTCAGTGCCCTTGAAATAGCCTTCCCCAACTAGTTCTCCACCGCAGTACTAATCTGAGACATACGTCGCTTCCTTCGCCCAAACAGGAAGATCTTCTCCAGACAGTCTCTGAGAAGCTTGGAAGCGGGCATCCATTCATAATTGGGGTCTCCGCAGTTTTTTGGCTCATTTTCGGCCATTTATTTTTTCTTACTTGTCCTACCCTTATTTTAATGAACCAGCTCCCGCTGGGCTCCATTGCGTCCGTGGCACTTGTGCATCAATCCCAAAGCCATACCTTTACAAATATCCGAAGTAAAACATTATTTCAGCGCTAACCAAAACAAGAAAGTTCTAGACCGAGGCCATGGTCAATGTATGGAAGAGACGAAAGTCAAAGGCACCAGCAGAGCCAGGATCAGAAAAGGGACAAGGAGGCCGGTCTTCGTCCCTATCGTCAGCCTTCTCATTCTCCGGCAACACAGGGTCCAAGTCCAGATCCGGATCTCGATCTCAATCGCGGTCGGGATCCCCTCCTTTGGGGTTCCTGCATGACCTGTACGATCCCAATTCCTCGACTTTGTCGTCTACAATGTACGTGGATGCATCTACTCCGTCCGTCACTTCGCTGCTGCCTCCGTCCCCGATGCAGTCTATTCCGGAAACCAGCATAACTCCTCCACATACCGACTCGGCTTCGGATGCGTCTAGCACCCACTCTGCTTCCTCCTTACAAGGGTCTTCTCCGTCTGATCGAAATCGGGATAATAATTTTCCCTCTGCTTCTCACGTTCCTCAAACCCCTCCGCCTACTGCAAAAGAGTCCGATCGAGCTCAAACAAAGCCTCAGTTTTATCGATCTTCACCCCAACACTACTTTGAAAAATCGTCTGGTTCTCAAATGGACGACCCTCCGAGTCCGTCTTCAGGAGTTTCGCCTGCCTTTTCGCCTGCCTATTCGCCTACCACCCGCAGCCTGGCCGGAACTCAGGCCCTAGACGAGGATCCTCATGGCGGTGATAGTGGCAGTGGCAGTGGCAGTGGTGTAGGTGCTGCTGGTACTGCTGGTACTGCTGGTACTGCCGACGATGATGGTCAGCAAGACCACTATCGCGCTAAACAGCGAGAGTTTTGGAACTCTTTTAACACCTTTTGCTCAAACTCAAAGCCTACCGATCCCTTAAATTATGCCCTCACTAGAAAAGAAGCTTTCTTACTGTTCAACAAAGCAAATACCCCCCAGTCCCAGATGGACGTGATAGAACTGTGGACCATCATGGCCCTGCGCATGATCTTACAATCAAAAGTACTCTTTTCCCCGTTGTCTAACCGAATAGCATCTGAGCCGGTGACTGATCCTCCTCGGTACTCTATTCTCGACATTCACTCAAAATTTAAAGCCCCCTGGGGATGGCGGACTGCGTTAGACTTTCCTCAGGCGAGAATTTACGGCTATCATAATAGTATTGCGGGCATGGACCCTTTTCCTGGCCGCAAGGTCGAATATGGCCCCCCTAATTATACATCAGTATTGGGCCAAGACTTGCTTCATTTGCCCTTTGACGACAACACGTTTGACGTTGTCGCATCAAAGGCCCTGTGGTACTTTGTACAGACCGATCAGTGGGAATCAGTGCTCCCAGAACTACTCCGGGTTCTCAAGCCTGGTGGCGCAATCGAGCTCTTGTCGGTCGACCTCCAGTTCTTAAATCCTTCCCCGGAGGATCAAAAGTGGATTGACAAGGGAAAGGAAGGGGCTCGCAAGAGAAAGATTGATACAAATATATCTGCAAACCTGCCTCAGTATCTTCACAATGCCGGCTTTTCCGACATTCGCCGGGCCCTGATAGCGTTGCCTCGGGGCTGGGGAGGTCGCATTGGTCATGTCACTGATTTCATGGCAATGTACTATGGCGATGCAATCTACTCCTTCCTGGGCGACTTTAGTCCTGAAGAGAAGGGTCGCTGCACACAGACCCTGTTGAATCCCGATCCAAGCTGTAACACCACCGGAAACATTGCCTTGTTCTACGCCTACAAACCGACCACAAACTAACCACCATCACACCACATGCCTTATTTAACCGACTCCAAACGACATTTAAGGTTTTGTAATGACTTTACGATCTCCAGCATCTTTATTATTATTATTATTATTTTTACAATCAACAATAAAATAGCATTCATCCCTCACTGGACCAACTGGTTAGCATTCCGAAATTAGCACCACCTCGGTAGTGTTCATTTCAAGCAACTCAATCTTCCGGTTGTCAAATGGCACGTCATAGTCTAAGTCTGCTTCGTGCTGCTCAAAATCACAGATTGTCGTATATAATTGGGGCTCTCCTCCATATTCAACGTCGTCTCCAGGCTCCGGATATATAAAATCCTTGCCTTCGGGCACCTTGCACATTCCATCTAGCTGTGACACCCACATTGGTGGCCCCAGCATCTCAGTAGAATCTCCTTGATTGTAATTAACAATGTCTACCCATGCGCAATTCTGGTAAAAGTCCCGATTTCCTACCTGGCTGATCCAGCTCCACGATAACAGAGCCTGTCCCGTAGGGGCCGATTGGGGTACTACAAACGTATACTCCAGGTCAATGGGACATCCTCCAATTATGGACTTTATCACCGTGAAATTGGCACCGCCATTATATGATAAAGAAATTTGGCATGAGCCCCCGAAATGAGTAGCAGTTCCCAATAACTTGAGGGTGTACGGTACTCCCGCCACGTAGGTAGCTACGGACTGCCTGGGCTCTCCTACGTGATATCCCTTACAGGGGAATTGCCCCTGGCCCAATGGCGCATTGTAAGAATAATCAACGTTGGAATAGCCATAATACCGATTGTACTTTGACTTTATAGGCGCAGGCTGCACCATTTCCATGTGAGCCATGGCCGGAGTTAGACCCATTAGCGCACACAGCGCACTGACCCTCATGCTAAACAAAATCAGAGAATCTTTACAAACAATCGCCTCCTAAATGGCCCCATTGACCCAATTATACCTCACCACCATAATCCCTTTTTCTCTTGTTCTGCCCTTGCCAATCTCGGAATCGGAGGACGGAACCGGGGCATATCAAGCTTTCCCGTCGCATCACCGAGATCTGCCTTGGAATCAATGTTCAATATCGTTCGCAGATTCAGCACCCGTGCCAACCATTACTGGATCAGGACTGTAGGTAAACAGGGAACTCCTGATTACTCGGTATATCTTCAGAAAGGGGAGAAAGAGGCGCCTATTTCTTTCTTTCATGACATCCCTCTGCAGCCCGAGAATGCTCCGAATAACGTATTCAACATGGTAGTTGAAGTGCCTAGGTGGTCTAATGCAAAGCTGGAGGTGAGCAAGAAGCTTAGCCTCAACCCCATCGTCCAGGACACCAAGAAGGGCAAGCTCCGATACGTGTCCAATGTGTTTCCCTTCTCTGGCTACATTCACAACTACGGAGCTATTCCCCAAACTTGGGAGGATCCTTGCTACGAGGATGAAAATACAAAGTTGAAAGGCGATGATGATCCCGTAGATGTGTGTGATATTGGGCAAAAGATTGGATTCACTGGACAGATCAAGCAGGTCAAGGTGCTGGGTGCTCTGGCCATGTTGGACGAAGGAGAGACTGACTGGAAGATTATTGCCATTGACAATGCTGACCCATTGGCAGATAAGATGGATGATATTGACGATGTCGAAAAGCATATGCCTGGGCTGCTGGATGCTACTCGGTCGTGGTTCCGCAACTACAAGATTCCTGATGGAAAGCCCGCCAATGAATTTGCCTTTGATGGCCAATTCAAGAACAAGCAATTTGCCTTGGATATCATTGGATCTACCAATGCTCACTGGAGACAGCTGATCAATGGCGGAGATGCTGAACATCAGGGAGGCATTTCTTTAACTAACCGCACTCTAGTCAATTCTCCACAATACAACCCTGATGCCGGCTCAGAAGTCCCCCAAGGAACCATTGAACCTGCCCAAAGCAACGAGGAACCCTCTGACCTGGAAAAATGGCACTTTATCAAGCAGTAGCTAGACTCCAGCTGGTTTCAATTCTTGTACACTTGGAGCGAATCGTGCGGCGCATGCGGCTTTGCGCGAGGCTCCAAAATTTCATGTCCTCGACGTTTGATAGCGAAATCGTAAAAAAGATTGCAATTATCAGTAATGATTAGGACTCCCGTAAATAAATGTCCTCCGAGGGCATTACGATGGAGCTTACTGTGTCGTAACATTTCATCACGGTCGGTTCCGACCAGATCCACTGTGTCGGACCAACAACGGGTCAATTCGTTTAAGGACATTGTCAAGGGCATGAACCAACGATTAAAAACGAAGGATAAACTCACTGCTCCTGCTGGCAACGCAAAGACAGTGAAAGGCGCAGAATCAAAGGGTTATGCCTCTTCAAGTTACGATCATGTTCAAAGCCAAGCATCTCCAGGATCCATCATCCAGACGTCTGGTGAAATCTTAGTTGTAGTATCGAGAGATGCCATCAAGTCGACCCTGGTATGCGTGGATGAATTGGGAACCATTAAAGAGGTCAATGGAGGAGATGTAATGCTCCAATTTGGCCAGGTTGTATTGCCAATGCCCAAGGACCCTGTACGAACCATTTCTCCAGATGTTTATGGAGAGGAAATGCTCATGCCGTCTTCAGACGCAAGGAAGATGGCAACCACTGCAATCAGGAAGATCCGGTTGGGCGCCGCTGAAAATTCTGAAAAAGTCAACAAAGTCATTTCTAGCATCTTTTCTCACTTGGTCTCAATGGACCGGTCAGTGAACATACCACTGTTTGAGTTCGCTCAATGGGTACAATTCTTCATCAATGAACCCGAAAGCGCTGTCGAAGAGTACTGCCAAAGTTATATGGGCAGGGACGATATCCCCTTTCTGCCATCCAAAGTTGTTTCCAAGTTTTCCGGACAGGTGGTTGACTCCAGCTTACTCCATCAAGTATTCATGATGGTCAACCATGTGTACTACTTGCAGGCAACAATTAACAGAGATCTTTGTATTACCGTATACAATTCTCATGACCAAGAGTTGCGTAAGAAGCAAAAGTCGGTCAAGGATGCAGATGAGGAGACGGCCCAAAAGTACATTAAACGCTATGGGCTCAAGGACTTGAGTAAAAGAGACCGGTTTGCTCAGGCTCATGCAATTTCCCTGCTAAGGACCTTGAATCCGCAGCTGCTAGAACGTATAAAGTCATTGCCTTATAACATTGATCCTGGCTCTGCTCTTACTTACCTGGGATCCAAAAAGGCCGTCAACGAAGAAGATGGCCCTCATTTCGACTCTGAAACGCTAGCATTTGCTCGAAAACCTTCCCAGTTCAATTCCGTGGAGCGACAGGACTATGGCGACTTTGTAGAGTCAGTACGA
Organism: Blastobotrys raffinosifermentans; assembly: GCA_003705705.2. Lineage (NCBI taxonomy): Eukaryota > Fungi > Ascomycota > Dipodascomycetes > Dipodascales > Trichomonascaceae > Blastobotrys > Blastobotrys raffinosifermentans. The sequence continues at coordinate 14,634 of PPJH02000030.1, forward strand.
AGCGACTATGATAGTCCAGTATTTTGCATTGATGACAGCACCGCAAAGGAGATTGATGATGGTGTGTCACTAGATTTTAAGGAAGGAGGCATTGTCACTGTGGGAGTCCATATTGCGGACCCAGTGTCAGCATTGCTAAAGGCCGAATCATCGGGGGATAATGAGCTCAAGAGTCTGATCCCTCATGCCATTCGTGCCGCCTCTACTGTATACTTGCCTACGAGAACAATTCCCCTGCTACCTCCATCCTTTACTGAACAATTTGGTCTTCTCAACTCTACTAGACGACGCAGTCTGTCGGTGTTCTTTGATTTTGACCTCCAGAAGGGTGTTGTTGATCAATCTTCAGTCCAGGTCAAGGCACTAATGCTGTCTAATATTCGCCAAGTGACCTATGATCAAGTCGATGACATTCTCACTAACAAGCAGCAGTCAGAGCATACCAAGATTTTGAGAACTCTCGAATCTGTGGCAGAAAAGTCTCGTGAGGTCCGTATGGACCGTGGCGGGTTGATGTTCAACAACAACAAACGCTCGCCTGTTGTTAGTGCTACTCCCGATGACCAAGGAGTACTTCAGTACTCTGTCACAATGAATGAAGAGCGAAGCACTCCTGCTCATAAGCTGGTGGAAGAGTTTATGATTTTGGGTAACCACTTGACTGCCCAGTATCTGACTGACAAGACAATCCCAGGCATTTACCGAGCCCAGACAATCACCAAGGAAGACGACCTTCTTGTCAGGGAATTGGCCTCAAAGGATGCTAGGGCTGCTGCTTCGCTGCTAAAACCTGCCTTCTTAACCGCCTCTAGCAATTTCCCTCACCGTCCATTAGGAATCAGCCGGTATACCCAAATGACTTCACCTCTCCGTCGGTCTACTGACATTTTGACCCATTGGCAGTTAGAATGCCACCTGGCAAAGGCCGACAACCTTATGCTTCAGGGTGCGCAAATGTCTGTTCTTGCTGGCCGAATGCAGGCTTCGCAAAGGCTTATTCGCAGAGCGGTCAATGAATCCCAGTACTACTGGGCCCTGCGCTACTTCCAAAACGCTGTTCAAAATGGCCAGCAGCCCTCTACTCTCAGGGTCATTGTCACTCATATCTATGACTATTTCAGCTCTAGGCCTACCCGAGCCTACTTTGCTGACCTGAACGTTGAAGCCGAAGTGTACGGTGTACCTCCAACCACTCAAGTGGGCGCTGCCATTGACTGTTCCATCATTGAAGTCGACCCAACTGCGTACCGCCTAGCCCTCAAATATGAGAGCACAAACTAATGATCTACCACTGTAAATAGCCTAATTGTATATATCATGAACCTCTGAAACTTAATTTAACAAGCTTTTTGCCGACCTCGCTGCCTATCGGTCTTATCGCGCGGCGTACACGTGTCTCGGTGTTCATCCGCACTTGATCTCGACTTGGAGCCGACTTGGAGCTCTCCTTAGCTGGACAATGTTACTTTCCAAGACGTTTCTAGGCCTGGGGCTAGCGTTCCTACAAGGGGCGCTTGGTGCCCAGCTGTCTGTGGACCTGGAAGCTTCGTGGGTGCAACTGCCTTATGCGTTAGAGATCATTGAAGCCATTGCTCACGAGAATTCCACGGCCTATTTTCCAATGGTTTCGGCGCTGATTGGAATTGAGGAGATGAAGCCTGGTATTTCTGACGAAGGTCTGCACAAAGCTCTGCTCGACCATGCTTTAGAGATGGGCTTTATTTCCCCTGCTGGTGTGTCGTATGTGAACACGTCAGTAGCGCTTCATCGGCACTCTGCTCTGATTGAATCGAATTTTCAGTACTACGAGTCGTCAATTGTTCCTCGTATGGCCAAGGAGAAGGTGGATACCAAGAATTGTCAAAATGCATTAGATTACAATTTGCAACTGACATGCGATCCGGGCGCTGTATTTGCGTTAAAGACCACCGAAGACAACAAAGCAAAGTCCGACACTAGCAAAGACCAATTGCTGCCTACGGACCGAATCTTGGGTTCCAATCCTAAGGCACCGTTGGCGATTTTGTATGCAGATGTTACAAGCGACAGTTTCCCAAAGTTCCATGCCCATCTCGCCTCTTCGGCCATGTCAGGCAAGATTCGCTACGTTCTACGATACAAATCTCAGGCCAATTCAGCAAAGCTCCCTAGACAATCGCTTGCCGGATACGGTATTGAGCTCAACTTGAAAAGAACTGATTACCTGGTGATCGATGACCGAATGTCAAAGGGAAAGGACAAGAAGAACGACGAGGACCAGACTCAGCCCTCGCAGGCTGGATCTGTATCTAAATCTCGTCTCGCAAAACTCGGTCTTCGAGCTGTAGACTACATTCTAAAATCTTCAACCCCTTTTGAAACGCTCCGTAACGTCAGTTTGAGATTTCCCGATTATGCTACAAAGGTTGCCGAAACTGACCCATCGCCAAAGATCAAATCTGAGATCAAATCCAACCAAAAGCGCGCCATCGTAAACTCGGGCCAGAATGCACTCCTGATCAATGGTGCTCATGCGTTTATTGGCGAGGACAATGCATTTGACCTGCTGGATGTCATTGACCAGGAGCGTGCAACGGTGAACAGCTTTGTTCCTTATGGCATTGACAACGCTACTGCAGTCGAACTCATCTCAAAAAATATCCTCGCCGAAACTGTAGGTGCTTATGTTTCTCGATATGACTACCGCACTGACAGTCTTATCTGGCTTAACGACATTGAGGCTGACCGGCAGTACAGTCATCTGCCTTCTGACCTGAATGTTCTTCTTGAAGACACAGATGAACGGTCCCCTAATCCAGTTAGGCACAATATTGATTCGGTTGTAATTGCTGCAGACCTCAGTGCCCCAGACCACCAGCAATTACTCAGCCATATGTTTGGCCTGCTCAATTCTGGCCTTCCCATTCAAGTCGGTGTGATTCCTTTGGCGACCTCGCCTGAAGGCGCCGAAATTGCAAAGCGCCTTCTGTATCTTCATTTCAACGCTGATCATGGCCGAACTTTGAACTTCCTCGCAGGAGTGCTAAGTGGTTATGACTATGAAGAGGTTTTTGGGAATGTTCTCCCCGATGCTGCTGGTATTGAGGGCTTGTTTGACAATATTGAACTTCCACATGAGTGGGCTCGTCGGTTTGATGTACAAGGCACTGCGCCAGTAATGTTCGCCAATGGAATCATGCTCCGGTCAATACAGCGTTGGATGCAAGAGGCGTCTTTTCTTTTCCTCCAGGACAGAAAAATTGTGAGATCATGGGTCTCAGATGGAACTGTTTCTGAAGAAGAGTCTATCAGAGATCAACTGATCGCAGGCTCTTCTGACCGTCGAAATGCATTTGTAACCCCGTCCAACCCTTTTGCTGTAAAGTACGTGGATATTGGAAAGATCACAGAGACTATTTCTGCCGTAGACGCTGACCTTTCTTCCCACATCCCCCAATTAACGGTTACTTCTGACAAGAATGCTCATTATTCTACATATTGGATTGTGGGAGACTTTGCCGACGAGAGGCCCTTACAGCAGCTGATTGAAGTTGTAAAGTTTTTGCAAAAGGCGGACGGAAAGGAAAACATTCGCGTGAAAATCATCCCTGTAGTTGAATCGCTCCCAAGGGCAGATTCAGCCACTGACAAGAGAAGACTAGTTGCCTCTTCGGTTGCTAGTCGAACAGATCTCAGTCTGAATGACTACCTGTCTCAACTCAAAGCGGTACACGAGCATTTCTATGTTCAAAATGAAAGCGAAGAGTCTAAAGAAAGGCTGATTGATGCTGTGGGCATCTTTGACCAGAACCTGGAAGCGCTAGTCAAGCAACGAGATCTCTCGGAGGCAGTTTTGTACGCGCTGAGCCTTCAGGGAGTGGTTAACACGCCCTTACTCCTGTCTTCTGGTCGGGTAATGTCAGTCAATAAGAGAATGCTAGACGTATCTGACCTTATTGAGCTTCAACGAATGGAGAAGAAGGCTCGAGTTGAGCCAATTATTGACCAGTTTGACAAGGCTGCCAAAAACATCCGCAGAGCGAGTTCAGATCAGAGATTTGAAATCTATGATGGCATTGTCTCTAGATACACAAGAACATTCTACTTTGATGAGGGAGAAGGTTTCTACGTATCGCAGGGTCCAAAGCGTATTTCTACCGATGAGCTGGAGTCGAAGGTAACCACAATCAAACTTGGAGATTCTAAGAATGCTGAGCTGTTTGTAACCGCTGTCATTGACCCTCTATCTGAGCAGGGCCAGCGGTACGTAGAGTACGTGGATCTGTTGAGTAGGCTTCCAGGAGTTCACATCAACGTCCACTTGAACCCTGAACTAGAACTCAAGGAGATGCCTCTGAAGAGATATTACAAGGCAGCTCTGCCATCGGAGCCCCTGTTCAGTGAAAGTGGAAAGCGATTGACTGAAAAGGTCGAGCTTGATGGACTCTCCGAATCTACCTTATTTACTATGGGCGTCCACGCTCCAAGCGCATGGGTAGTTATGCCCTTTAAGTGCGTCTATGACCTGGACAACATTATCCTTGAAAATGTAGAGGAGGATACGCTGTCGGCTACCTATCAGCTAGAGAACATTTTGATTGAGGGTCATGCACGAGACATCACCACCAATGGCCCTCCTCGGGGTCTTGCAGTGGAACTGGGAACTGACAAAACTGGTAAGCTGACAGATACAATTGTCATGGCCAATCTGGGCTACTTCCAGTTCCAGGCCAATCCTGGAGCTTGGCGCCTCAGCATCAAAGAGGGTCGCTCGTCTGAGATTTTTGACCTAGCTTCCATTGGTGCTTCTGGATTTGAAGGTCTAGGCAAGGCCCAAGACATGATTTTTGTATCAAAGTTGACGGGCACAACTGTGTACCCTAGATTCAAACGAAAACCCGGCATGGAAAGCGCTGATGTTCTTGATAGCGAAGAGGGAATGCTTCGTTCTGATCTGCTCAAGGGAGGATGGAACAAGCTAAAGTCCATTGGCAAGAAGGTTAAAGGAGATGAGAAGCATGCTGAAGTGAACATCTTTTCTGTTGCCAGTGGTCATTTGTATGAGCGGTTTTTGAGCATTATGACTGCGAGTGTAATGAGACATTCAAAGTCTACTGTTAAATTCTGGATCATTGAAAACTTCCTATCTCCTAGCTTTAAAGAGTTCCTACCTCACCTTGCTGAGCAATTGGGTTTCCAGTACGAATTAGTTACGTACAAGTGGCCTCACTGGCTCCGAGGTCAAACCGAAAAGCAGCGTACGATCTGGGGTTACAAGATTCTTTTCTTGGACGTTCTCTTTCCACAATCGTTGGACAAGGTCATCTTTGTAGATGCTGACCAGATTGTTCGCACGGATTTTAAGGAACTGACTGACATGGACCTTCAGGGAGCTCCTTACGGATTCACTCCAATGTGTGATTCTCGCACAGAAATTGAAGGGTTCCGATTCTGGAAACAAGGATTCTGGAAAGAATTCCTGGGACCAAAGTACAAGTATCACATTAGTGCCCTGTATGTCGTTGATTTGGATCGGTTTAGAAAACTAGCAGCTGGAGATCGACTTCGACAGCACTATCAGCAGCTGTCGGCAGATCCCAACTCGCTATCAAACCTAGACCAGGACCTGCCCAACCATCTTCAAAAGCAGCTTCCCATCTTTTCTCTTCCTCAGGACTGGCTGTGGTGTGAAACTTGGTGTTCCGATGAGAGTCTATTAACTGCAAAGACAATTGATCTGTGCAATAACCCCATGACCAAGGAGCCCAAGCTGGATAGAGCTAAGCGTCAAGTGCCCGAGTGGATCGAATATGATAACCAGATTGCTGACCTTGTTAAGCAGTTTGAATCTTCTCGAGATGACCAGGCTGAGGAGCCAGAAGAGATTGAGATTGAGGACGATGGAGTTGAATTGGATCACGATGAATTGTAGGTTCGCGCTTCTGCAGTTTTAGTTAAAATTTATGACATTGAATTGAAAAGACATTAGTTTGATTAGTATCTATAGCTCTAGAATACCTTGCTGAGAACGTTGGCAAGTTTTTCATCCTTAGTCTGTTTGCTCTTTCCGGCCACTCTTGTGCTAGTCTTTCTCTGATCAAAAGTGCGTCGCACTTCATCCCCGGTATTCTTTCCCTTCTCCTGTCGCTTCTGTTGAATACCCTGAATCATCTTTGACTTTTCGACATTTTCAATAAATGTCTTGCTTTCCCGAGTAGCCTGAGCAATTTCAGCTCGCATCTTCTCCTGTCGAGACTGGTTTTCAAGAGCAATCTGGTCGGTGAGATCATGCCATTTAAACTTGTGCAGGTACTTGACGTTGAGGATGTCATCATAATAAAAGTTTCCCTTTTTTCCACCAATCTTATTACCATTGAGAGTGTCTGCTGCGAGCTTTGCGCATCGCTTCTTTTTAAACTCCGCCCATCCTTCGGTATACTTTTTCTTCTTGTTACCACCATACTTAACCCGGCGGGCTCGGGCCTTTGCGTCTTCAGGAGCCAGAAAGATGCGATCTACTTCACCAAACCGAGACAGAATATGACGAAGCTTCTCTGGCTTCATGAATGGAGGAATGCGGGAAATGTAGACCACTCCGGTCTTTTTGATCTTGTTCAGCTTGTCTTCCAGATCTTCTTGTGAAATTGTTTTCAGTTTCTTTGAGTTGGTTCCTTTGTCATTTCGCTTTCGCTTTCCACCAACCCCTTCTCCATCTCCACTCTCTTCATCGTCATCTTCCGCATCGTCGGCCTCCTCCTCGTCTTCATCATCTTCATCTACCTCATCATCGTCGTCACTAACATTCTCAGATTGCGACTTTACGATTGAGCTTCGTCCCTTTTCCTCCTCTTCAGAATCGTATCCCTCATCGTCGTCATCATTGTCCGATTCAAGATCGTTGCCCTTTCCAGAGCCTTTGACCTGTTCCGAAAGTTCCTCGTCGGACACCCTGTCACTTTCCTCGTCAGATCCGACCGAGAAAAAGTCAGCAGCACTCTTGCGAGGGGCAATGCGAGCCATCGTGCTTTCTATGCAAATTCAATCTATTTTTTCAAATTCAAGAGTTTTACCAAAGGTTATCGGGCGATAAGAAATTTTCAAGCCGCTCAAGCCGCACCTAGTCGACGACAGAAGTATCTTTATCACTGAACACTAGAGAAACAGTTAATTTTACCTTCAAAAGAGCAGAATGAGCGTTTCAATAGGCTCGATCCTGCCAAAGCCCAAAGCACAGGCTGAGAATGACCCCGGTGATGCAGATGTAGATGTTGTGGCTGAAGAGAGCTCGTCAAAGGAACCTCCATTTCCGCCCTATGGTCAACGAGAGAACTGGAAGCCAACGTCAAACGCTGACTATGGTGGTGGAGGAGCATTTCCAGAGATCCATATTGCTCAGTATCCTCTCGGAATGGGCAAGAAGAAGAAGAAGAAGAGCAAGGCGGCCAGCGCTGATAGTAAAGCACTAACGCTCAAGGTCGATTCCGAAGGAAAGGTAGACTATGGTGCAATCGCGAGACAGGGTCACGATAAAGATAGAATTGTTCAGACTTCGTACAACGATCTAGTTCCACTACGACAGCGGGCAAACGCGGGAGATGTTTCCCTAGCGAGACCTTCTGAAGACGAAATCAAAGAAACAACTGACAAGACGAAAGCCGCTATCGACAAGATTCTCGGTAATAAGGTAGAGAGCGCAAAGCCTAGTTCTGTTGCGAAGCGTCCAGATGAACCTACATACATTCGGTATACGCCTAGCTCTATGATGGGCCAGGAATCAAGCGGCAGACAGCGCATTTTGAAGGTAGTGGACGTTGCCGAGGACCCCATGGCACCACCTAAATTCAAGCATACAAAAGTTCCCGCCGGTCCTCCATCTCCTCCTGCTCCAGTTTTAAGATCTCCTCCTAGAAAGCTGACGGCTCAAGATCAAGAAGAATGGTATATTCCTCCTAGCATTTCTAATTGGAAGAATCCTAAAGGATTCACCATTGCACTTGATAAGCGCGTGGCGGCAGATGGACGAAGGTTCCAAGATGTTGCTATTAATGATAACAAGGCCAAGCTTGCTGAAGCTCTATATGCAGCAGATAGATCTGCTAGAGAGGAAATTCGCGACCGTGCTGCTGTTCGTCAGAAGTTGGCAGAGAAAGAGAATGCCGCAAAAGATGAGAGACTTCGCCAATTGGCACAAAAGGCCAGAGAGGAGCGTCTCAAGAGACAGGCCCAGCAGAAAGAAGAAGATGGTGGACGTGAAGCTGCGCGGTCAGAGTCCAGATCTCCTTCCCGGACACCTGAACCTGAGAGCGATGATGATGACGAAACAGAAGAATCGAGAAGAAGACAGGAAATTAGAAGAGAAAGAAAAAGAGAAGCCGAGCGCGAGCTCAGACGGTCTCGAATGGGTACGGAACGTAAAATCAAGGAACTGGCCAGAGAAGAAGGTCGAGATATCTCGGAACGGGTTGCACTTGGAGTTGCAAAGCCATCCCAGCCATCTGGAGAGGCCCAGTTCGATTCTCGACTGTTTGGTCAAGTATCGGGATCACGAACATTTAATGAAGATGAGGTATATGACAGATCACTGTTTGCTGGTAGAGAAGCGATTCAATCCATTTACCGCCCCCGAGGAGGAGCACCAGGAGATGCTGAAGCAGAGGCTCAGAGTGAACTGGATCGATTTGCTGGTGAGAAACGCTTTGAAGCACTGGGTAAAGCTTCCAAAGGATTTCAGGGTGCTGATTCCGTGGAAGCAAGAGAAGGACCAGTGGAATTTGAAAAGGATGATGATCCATTTGGAGTTGGCCAAATGATTGAGGAGGTGGAGAAGAACAAGAGCTATGGTCTTGATGACAGCGGACGAGAGAAAAAGCGTCAGCGAACCAACTAGACCATCTAGAGACGACCAAATTGTTGTATAATGTGCCCCTATTTATGATATTTAGTACAATTAAAGTGCATGATTCTGTATCTTTTGCATACATGTAATTGAGAAATGTGGACTATTACAACCCAGTGCATGATAAACTCGATAGGAGTTCCGATCCAGATATCTATAATCTATTTTTCTCCCCAGTATTGAGTTTATTTATGTATACCGTATCAATAATCCATCAAGGAATTAGATTTCATAGATGACTGCCTCCAAAGGCTGCAGAGAACCAGATTTATGATGAACGTTACCAATGCTGCTCAGCAACAAAGTGGACTTGGAAGCAAACTGGTCCACATCGTAGTCTACAGCTTTGTCGGTAAAGTTAAGAGCTACTAAAAATGTACGTCCGCTCTCAGATGCCTTTGTAAAAGTAAAGACCTTTGTGTTCTCCTTGTCCAGAACCTCGAGCGTACCGTACACCATGACATCCTTGTGTTGACGTCTAAACCTTAGGATGTGTCTCCAAAAGTTGAGACCAGAGTCAGCATCCCACTCCTGGGCAGCTACGTTCACCTCAGGATAAATAGGGTTTACGATCATCCAAGGTTCACCGTCTGTAAATCCAGAGTGTTTGGAAGCATCCCACTGCATCGGGGATCTAGCATGATCTCGAGCAACCTTTTGAAGGTACTTTTTGGCCTTTTTGAGGGCATCAGGATCGTTCTTAGTGTCTTCCTTCACTGCATTGTAGTAATTAATAGAGTTCACATCCTTGTACTCCTCAATTGGAACCTCATCTGGGAGGTTGGGGATGCCAATCTCCTGTCCCTGGTATAAATAGAGGGTTCCAGACATTGTGGCCTGCAAGACAGCCAGAAATTTAGTTGATCGATTGCGTGCTTCGGGAGTAGCATCACTAGCAAATCTGGAGATACTGCGTCCAGAGTCGTGATTCTCTAAGAAGAAAGTAGTCCAGCCATCAGTCTTGCCGACCAATCTCTGCCATCGATAAACGGTCTCCTTCATTTCTACCATATCAATGTCATTAAGGGTGTGTGCGATTTCGCGGTGGTCCAATGCTCCAAAATCAAATGAGAATAGCATGTCAATTTCATGACGACTAGAACTGACATACTCCAGAGTCTTCTCCAGCGAAGGGGGAGAACCCTCACCAACAGTCATGATATCGTACTTTGAAAAGGCTTTGCGGTTCATTTCTTGAAGAATCTCGTGCAGCTGAGGACCAGTCTCTACGATAATGCTAGGGTTCTGAAGCTTTTGGCCAGGTACCCGCTCAGGAGCGTCGGGAAAGTCTTCGGGCTTGGAGTAGATTTGTACGGTGTCAATTCGGAACCCGTCAATTCCTCGGTCTAGCCAGAACAGAATTGCGTCCTTGTAGATTGCCTCTCGGGCCTGGAGATTTCGCCAGTTAATGTCGGGCTGCTCCTTTGCAAACAGATGTAGATAATACTCCTGAGTCTCCTCATCCCACTCCCAAGCGGAGCCTCCGAAATAAGACTCCCAGTTGTTTGGAGGGATTCTGTTGCCTTGTTCGTCATACTTGGCAGGCTTCCAAATGTACCAATCTCTCTTGGCGTTGGATTTAGACGATCGAGACTGCTTGAACCACTCGTGCTGGTCTGAAGTGTGGTTGACGACGAGGTCAAAGATGATCTTGAGGCCACGATCGTGGCACTCTTGAATGAGCTTGATGCAGTCGTCAAAAGTTCCGTAGGGTTCATGGATCGCCTTGTAATCGGAAATATCGTAACCCATATCTACCTGAGGACTCTTATAATGAGGTGACAGCCAAACAATATCTGTTCCCACGCTCTTAATGTAGTCTAGCTTTGAAATGATACCGGGAATGTCACCAATACCATCTCCATTCGAGTCCTTGAACGAAGAAGGGTATACCTGATAAACAGTTCCCTCTCGCCACCAGGCAGTGTTTCGCTCCTGCTCCTTTTTGAAAAATCCTAGAACCATTGTGTTGTCAAATGTGAATTCACAAATCCTGGGCTTTGTAGGGGTTTTATAACTTTCCCCGCTAAAAGATTACCCCACGTTTAACTCGGACCGAGATGCCATCAAATCCAACTCGGGCCGAGTTCTCCGTGCATCTTTTCCTGATTTAGTAATAACAAAAGAATCTCCGCGGTGTTAAGATTAGAAATCGATTCGTACATGAAATATAGATTAAATAGGACAAATAAGAGCAAAATTCTATTAAAAAAGCATTTCAAGCAGTATTCTTTTCTTCGTCGTTAGAGGATTTCCCATGGTTAGCAAGAATGTCGTCTCTGATGACACCATAGAGAGCGACAAGAAGGCCGGCGGCAGAGAGGCCAATGCAGAAATATAGGGCGCTTCGGACGCCCTTTAAATATGAATTAGGGTCCAAACCTGGAGATACCTGCTCAATGATAGTACCTGCAACTCCCAGGCTTAGGGAGATTGAATAATTGACCACAGTGGCCACTAAAGAGGCGGCAATTCCCTGCTGTTCCCTGGGCACGGTCTCTGATAAGATAAGGGTCGCAGCAGGGAAGTTCATGTCCATACCCCAAGAAGCTACTAAGATTGATACAAACGTCTGAGCCCAGAACGTTTGGTTTACAGGCGCCGTGGCGGTGATAATTGAAGCGACCAGGAACGCCAACAGGGAAATTGCCAGCACTCGGAAAGGATGTAGCTTTGACATGAGGTATCCAGTAGCAATTGCAGCAATGGCACCCATCGCGGCAGCTGGAGAGAACTGAGCTGAAGCCAACAATGGGGAGTTGTGTCGCAGGTATTCCATAATCTGCCAAAGGTAGTAAATCCAGATACCAAAAGTGCCCCATCCAAAGGCCACACAAGCGAGCACTCTGGCCATATTAGTGTTAAACTTGCGAACCGGTACTAGAGGGGTGTCCACAGCTCGTTCTACAAGTACAAATGCAATGAAAAAGGCCACTCCTAGAATGACAAGGACAATGCACTGGGCATTGGCCCATCCTACTAAGGGAGCCTGATTCCAGGCTACGTTAAAAAGGACTAATCCGGCCACGCCAGTAAACGCCCCTAGATAATCAAACTTCTCGGCAGAGTGATCATCGTGTTGAGGTTCCGCAACGCTGTCAGCGGGGATAACAAGGTAGCTTAAAAAGACCACTACACAGCAAGCAATGCACATTGCATAGTAAGCCCAGGGCCAAGTACCCAGCTCTGCGCACAGAGATGAAAACACAGACCCCAAAACAAACCCACCAGGGGCACAGGCACCAAACATTGCAAATGCCATGTTCTTCCTCGGACCAGGTTTGTAGGTTCTACCAAGAATTGCTAGTCCGTTGGGCATTGCAAACGCTGGGCCAATACCCTGAAGTCCTCTGCATGCGCAAAAGAAGATTCCATTGGCAGTGTAGTAGCTGATGCCTGCGAGCAGAGACCATAGTGCAAACCACGAGAATCCGCACATAAACACAAGCTTATGGCCAAACATGTCGCCTAAGCGGCCAGCAATTAAAATGAACGTTCCCGCCGTTAGTGAGTATGCAGCAATATACCATGATTGGATCGCTGGAGAATCTTGTTGGCCAAACGTTTCAGCCACGATCCTAGTCGGAGCGAGGCCCATGCCTACTCCAGCTTGAGTGAACAGCTGGGCGCATATAACTACCAAAATGAACACAATCTCTTGAGCCAGGTTCATATTTCCTTCATTCACATTGTTCATATCGTTCATATTGTTCACGTTGTTCGTGTCGCATGCATCGTTTGCATCGTTTGCATTGTTCATATTGGTGTTATTGCCATTATTCGTTTCGGCAGAACTCTGGGGGTCAAGCTTCTCGAGCGTGCTTTGGCTGGAACGGTTAGAATTCATAAGATTAAAGATTCAATGGAGATTCAAAACTTCGTTGACTCCATTGACCTTATTAGTACTCTTTCACTGATTCTTCTCGGGATCGGGAATGAACGGCAAATCGTTCGGGATAGACTATCCCACCTAAGCTTCGGGATTTCGTATGTCCGTAATCATATGTGGAAGAAACATGAGATGTGAGGTTAATTTTGCACTCGGGACAGAGCCCAGGGACAGAGCCAGGGACAGTGTGTAAAGGCCAACATAGCAGGGAGAATAACAATGGAACATAGCAATAGAGCATAGGCAATGGGCTATGGGATGTATAAGGGCGCAATTGAGCGAGGCCCATGAACAGCATCAATGATTATGCACTCATCGCCAGGAATGCAACACCGGCAAACACACGTACATACGCAAGCCCATGTACTGTAAGGAACTAATAATACAGTTGGCTCCAGCTTGCACTAATAATCTATTGTCTATTGTTAAGTACTAAATTAGAGATTGGCGACCGTTGGCAGTTATACGGCTATGGCACGGCTATTAAGGGGCGTACGGCTGTGGTACACCAGAACGGCTGCCACGGCTTACCGGAACCGGGTACCCGAGAAGCCGGCCTATATGCCGGTTATGAGCTATAGAAGTACGAGCTACCCAGATCTACTGCGAGCCAAGGAAAATCGAATTGGCCCCTAGATCGATACTATGTTCAATAGTGTACCTGGTATTAGCCTAAATTGCACTGCTATCATGGACCAATCAGCCAATTAGCCAACAGGCGGGCCCAACGGTCGCTAAACGCTGCGGCTCAAGATGACTCAACTTTGGCTCCCTTGCACTCCTGGACAATGCACTCACCAACAGCTGCTACCCATCGATATGTAAAAGTCCGATGCAGCTGTGGTTGCAGGGTATGCCAAAAGGGGATCATACCCGTAGGCTTACCGATCGGTTAATTATCGCGGATTTATTCGTAAACTTCATTGGAGAATAATAATGGAGAAATAACAGCCCACACGGTCTCGCCGGTGGAACATTTTTAGAACAGGCCTGACTTTGCTCTTCACTATAGCAACTCTACATACAATCAATTGGCCCTGCCCATCATGTTTTTGCACCAAAATCGTTAAATAACTTGCTTCAATTGGTAATAAACATTGCCATTTGAAAAAAATTAAAACTGTTGGTGAAATATTCCGTTATCAACCCCTCACGACCAGCCGGCCGGCCCTAGCCGGACCAATTGGAGGTGAATGTTGGGTGCGGCTGGAGGTAACGCGCCCTGCGCCGGAAAAAATGTCAGTATATCAACCCGAGAAGGGACTGTTAATTGAAAAAACAACCAAAGGTTTTATCTTTTTCTAGTTGGATCAAAGCACCCCATGATTGCTCCACAAACTCGGGGGCTAATTGCTGCCACTAGGGCAAGCAGGGCCGGTTTCTTGTGGCGTGCCACTCGAGCACCTTGCCTCAGTCGCAACTTTGCGACCTCAAAGTCTTTGTACCAGCAAGAGCCCAAACCAGAGCCAGTTGCTTCTGAGAAGGGTCTGAGTGGACAACAGCCTCCGCTGCCCCAGCAGGAGCCCAAGTCGGACAACAATTCTAAAAAGTCGCGATCAGGCTGGGGCTTCTGGAAGACTTCCTGGCGTCTGACCCAGCTGACCGTTGTTGGAGGTCTTGCTTACGCTGGTTATCACATTTACATGGTGCGAAATCCTTCCGAGCAGGCTCCTCAGGACCCCTCCAAGAAGACTCTGGTCATTCTGGGATCCGGATGGGGTTCTGTGTCCTTGCTCAAGAAGATTGACACTTCCAATTATAACGTAGTTGTAATTTCTCCTCGAAATTTCTTCCTGTTCACTCCTCTGCTTCCTTCGTGCACCACTGGAACTGTGGAGCACCGATCAATTATGGAGCCCATCCGAGGAATCATTCGAAACAAGCAGGCTAGCGTGACTTACTACGAGGCCCACGCTAACCACATTGACCATGAAAAGCGAGTGGTGCGAATCACTAACGCAGTGCGATCTGATTCTACTCACGAGGAGCCTGAGGAGAAGGAAATTCCCTTTGACTACCTTGTGGTGGGAGTTGGTGCTATGAACTCTACGTTTGGAATCCCCGGAGTGCAGGATAATGCATGCTTCCTCAAGGAAATCCCCGACGCTCAGAAGATTCGAAAGCGAGTTATGGACTGTATCGAGGCTGCTTCGTTCAAGAACCTGGATGATGAGGACCGTAAGCGACTGCTGCACACTGTGGTGGTGGGAGGAGGTCCTACCGGAGTAGAGTTTGCTGCCGAGCTCCAGGACTTTTTCGCCGAGGATCTCAAAAAGTGGGTGCCAGACATTGCCAGCGACTTTAAGGTCACTCTGGTGGAGGCCCTGCCCAATGTTCTGCCTTCTTTCTCCAAGCAACTAATTGACTACACTGAGCGACAGATGAAGTCGGAGAACATTTCGGTACTGACAAAGACTATGGTCAAGAAGGTCAGCGAGGACACTATTACTGCTGAGGCCACTCGACCTGACGGAACCAAGGAAACTGTTGAAATGCCTTACGGACTTTTGGTGTGGGCCACTGGTAACGCAGTTCGCCCTGTCATCCGCGATCTCATGTCCCGCATTCCTGCTCAGCGAAACTCTCGCCGAGGTCTTCTCGTTAACGAGTACCTGGTGGTTGAGGGAACTGAGGGTATCTGGGCTGTGGGAGACTGCACTGCTACCAAGTACGCTCCTACTGCCCAGGTCGCTTCCCAGCAGGGATCTTACCTGGGAGGTCTGTTCAACCAATTGGCCCGAGCAGACTCTCTGGAGAAGGAGGTTCACCAGCTAGAGGACAAAGCACACGGAGCTGCTACTGAGGAGCAGCGATCGCCTATTCTGAGTGAGATTGAGCTCAAGACTCGTCGTCTGCGACGGGCAAAGTCTCTGCTGCCATTTGAGTACTCTCACCAGGGATCTCTGGCTTACATTGGATCTGACCGAGCGGTGGCTGATTTGGCGCTGTGGGGAGAGGGCAACTTTGCAACTGGAGGACAATTGACCTACATTTTCTGGCGGTCAGCCTACATTTCCATGTGTTTCTCGATGCGCAACAAGATTCTGGTGCTTTTGGACTGGTGCAAGGTCAAGGTGTTTGGCCGAGACGTTTCTCGAGAGTAGACGATTTATGAAGGAATTAACAATACACTAATCTTCCTACATCCTACATCTATTCGTAACCATCTATTCGTATTTCCTATTATTCCTACTATTCCTACTATTCCTACTATTCCTACCATTCTACCATTCTACCATTCTACCATTCTACCATTCTACCATTCTACCATTCTACCATTCCATTCTATTCCACCATTACCACCCTTACCACCATTCCATTCTACCACCCCATAGTGATAGTCTCTCGGGCTTCCTATTCCTCCCGGCTATACATTCCCCGTAACCCATGCCTGAATTGCTGCACATTCCGCAGGCGAAAACGACCATGCATTCGTTCAACTGTATCAACCATGCATCGTCAGTCGCAGATTCCAACCCCGCACACGTCGTTACACGTGATAGTCTCCTGAACGACACCAAGGTTAGCTCGAGGAACCGTTAGCTCCAGGGCCAAATGGCCAAAGCGCTACACTATACAGCGACCCCTCTCTAGCTCCATAGCATCCATACCGTCCACAGCGTCTGTCTCCTCGGCAAGGACCCTGAATTCCTTGTCCAAGGCACCAGTTGATGCTGTTAAGGGTGTAAATTCCTTAGCCTAAACCGTCACTCGGCTTGACCGACCCCACCAGCCGCGCCGTTCTTCACCAACCTCTCCATTAATCGTACTTTCCACACGACTTTTTCCCTCTTGTAAACTGAGAGGAACATAGCACAAACCTCTCGGTGAAGGAGCTGGATTGATTTTTGTTCATCTGTTTGCGTCACTCATTTTGGTGTTCATTTTGTTTTGTTTGTTTGGTTCTTGATCCGAGTTTGTGGTGTCATTCTGGCTATTCATAGACACACATAAACCTGTTTTGCTCTCGTTTTTTTTGGTGTTTGATTTTTTGTTTCACTGCGGGTGCGACCTATTTTGATATTGCGAGTTAGTTGGTTATTGGTCGCTTCGTGTAAAGTTTCTTCGTGTAAGTGTGTGAATACCACCAGTCCTCCTCCTGTTGACGATGCTAACTTCTCAGATGTCGCATCAGACTCAGCAGGCTAATCGCACCGCGGTGGCCAAGGCCCTGGTGTATGGTCCTGACTACACCACACAACCTCCGCCTAGGAGTAGAGCTGTCCCTGCCACTGCTGCTCCGGCACCTGCTCCTGCTCCTGCTGCTCCTGCTGGATATCCTCCCGCTGCGTACTACCCTCCACCGCCCGGCGGGTATTATTATCCTCCGGGGTATCCTCCTCCTCAGGGATACGCTCCATATCAGTATCCTCCAGGATATCCTCCACCTCCTCCGGGATATGGCTATCCTCCCGCACCTGCTCCTGCCCCTGCTCCTGCTCATGCTGGTTACGCTAAGCAGCCTCGACCTCAACCTCCACGTCAGGCGGTCCCTGCTCCCGCTCCTGCTCCCGCTCCAGTTCAGCAGCCCGCTCAGCAACCTGTTCAGCAACCTGTTCAACCCGGACAGCCGGGTCAGTACCAGCAATACGGTTACCGACAGAATGGCTACGACCAGTACCGAGGTGATCAAAACAATCAGCCCGCTCAGCCCGCGCAACCGGCCCAGCCAAATGTTCATAGGCCTAATAACAATGGCCCAATGCCTGCTATGAACGGTCCAATGCCTACTCCCGGGCAATTCGCGAACGGACAAGCCCCTGTACAAAAGCAGAGCCGACAATCTGGCGGGTATTCGGGTGAGTATTCTCGATCTCAGCCTGATCTTGTAGCCCCCATGGCCGATATGCGAGTACACGATGATAGGCGCAACAACTCTATGGACTATCCTCGAACTCAGCAGCAGCCAGCTCCAGGAGCGTATGATTACTCTGGTTCTGGTTCTGGTTCTGGTAGAGGGGTGTCTCCAGAGCACCAGAGCAGTGCCCGAGGTTACTCTCCCCAGCATCAGAATGCGGTCCCTACCCATGGCTACTCGCCTCAGCATCACAATGCAGTCCCTACAACGCAAGGGTACTCCCCCCAGCATCACAATGCAGTTCCAACTACAAAAGGATACTCCCCTCAGCATCACAATGCAGTTCCAACCACGAAAGGATACTCTCCTCAGCATCAACCTGCAATCCCTGCTCCTCAAGGTCCACAAGGTCCACAAGGATATTCTCCTCAGCATCAGAATGCCATGCCTAGACAGTCTCCTCAGCATTACAACGTCGACCCAGTAAGACAGTCCCCTCAGCATCACAGTGTGGACCCTGCAAGACCTTCTGCTCAGCATGCTGCGAACCAAGGCTACTCTCCCCAACATCAACAGGCTCCCAATCCTGGCCCCAATCCCTCCAATCCTGGCCCTGCTGTAGCCCCTTATGCATCTCGTCACAACTCTAGTGACGTGCCACCGGAGCCTCCTCAGCACCGCTCTCAGGGATCGTATGGCCCTCCTCCCCCTCCTCCTTCAAAGGATGACAAGTACAACAACAAACCAGTAGTGCACGAGAATAATGGGTACTACATGGGTAATACTTCATCTAGTTCAGAGGGCTCGTCCCATTTTGATACAAACTCTGCTGCTACCGGAATGACTGACGAGTCGGTTCACCGCACTGCGGCAGACCGTTCTCCGGCCAAGCACGAGGTCAATGGTGGTCAAAATGGCTACGGCGGTGGCCATCGTCTGTCGGAGATTAGTGCCAATTCAGGGTCTGTAGACGTGGTGGGCATGTACATGGATGATAGGAGCACTCCCCGCAACAGCATTGGATCTCGAGGTACCGCGTCCCCGGTGAAGCAATCCGCTCCTCGAGACCCTTATCAGGACCCTTACCAGACTGCCTACCATAATCAGAACTATGGAAGCCATGATGATTATGACATGCCTGTGAGCCACAACAGACCCCAGCAAGACCCATATGCTAAACCTCAGCAACAGCAGCAGCAGCAGGATCCATACGCTAAACCTCAGCAGCAGCAGCAGCAGCAGCCTCAACAGGCCTACCAGGCCTACCAGCAGAAGGCTCCTGAAGCTCCTCAAGGTCAACAGGGTCAACAGGGTCAACAGGGTCAACAGGCTCCTCAGCAAGCTTCCCGGCAACCTCAACAGTATGCTCAATCAGGCCCTCAGCATCCTTCTCAGCAGGCTTCCCAGCAGCCTACTCAGCAGGTTCCCCAGCAGATGCCTCAGCAGCCTGTTCAGAATATGCCTGGTCCTCAGTACACCCAGGCTCCTGCTCAGTACACTCAGGCTCCTGCTCCTCAGGCACATCAGGCTACCCAGGGAGCTCAAGCTGGCCCATATCAGTACCCTGATTACTCTCAGACGCGATCTCAGCAACCCCAGCAGGGCCCTACTCAGTACTCGCAGGTACCTCAGGCTGCCCAGGCACCTCAGGCACCTCAGTCTGCTCAGCATCCACAGGCTCCACAGCTTCAGCAGTATGGATACGACCCTCGTCAAGCTAGTCAAACTAGACCACAGCCCCCTGGACAATTAGGCCAGCATAATAGGTACGATTCTAATTCCCAGCTTCAGTTTCCCCAGCCAGTTCGCCCCGCTCCTCCTCCTCCCATCCAAGGGCAGCAACAACAACAGCAACATTCATACTCGCCAGGACCTCAATCGGCTGGCAGTGAAAAGCCTCCTCCTCGTCGATTGTACACTGACAGTGGCTCGTCGCTGACCGATGTGGCAGATGAGAAAAAGAATGATGTGCTGACGGTTGATGGGTTGGAGTACGCCAAAGTCCAGGCTCGCAATCGCCCCCATGACCAGAAAACCCAGCTAGAGTATGCAAAGAAGTTGGTTGAAGCGTCCAGTGTTTTGGCTGGCAAGTATGCTGACCCCAACACGCCTAGCCGAACCGGGTTTACTGATGCAAAGACGGAGCGTAAGAACAGAGACGCTTGGACTTCTCAGGCACACAAGATTGTCAAGAAGCTGTCGTCTAATCATTACCCCGATGCCATGTTCTATTTGGCTTCTAATTACAGCTCCGGTGGTATGAATCTAGACGTGGACTATGACAAGGCATACGAGATTTACTACAAGGCGGCCAAGCTCAATCACCCTGCTGCTGCGTACCGAGTGGCAGTGTGCAATGAGCTGGGAGCTGGTACGCGACGAGATGGATCAAAGGCGCTGGCCTACTACACTAGAGCTGCGCACCTAGGAGACGTGAGTGCAATGTACAAGCTGGGAATGATCTCGCTTCATGGGTACCTTGGACAGCCAAAGAGCTTCTCCGAGGCGGTCACTTGGCTGCAGCGGGCAGCAGAGAGAGCCGATGTAGAAACTCCTCACGCTGTCCACGAACTGGGTCTGCTTTATGAGCGAGCTGACAATCTCGACATGAGCGCGGTCAATGCCAATGGCACTGCTACCGTGATCCAGCGGGACGAGAAGATGGCAATGGACCTGTTCCTCAAGGCAGCCAAGCTGGGCTACCCTCCATCTCAATTCAGACTAGGTTGTTCGTATGAATATGGTACCCTTGGGTGCCCCATTGACCCCAAGCGCAGTATTGCTTGGTACTCCAAGGCCGCAGAAAAGGGCGAACCCGAGAGTGAATTGGCTCTCAGTGGATGGTACTTGACCGGATCAGAAGGAATCCTCCAACAGAGCGACACTGAGGCATACCTATGGGCGCGACGAGCGGCCGAAAAGGGGCTGGCAAAGGCCGAATATGCCTTGGGTTACTTTACTGAGGTAGGAATTGGTGTCAAGTCTAATCCTGACGAGGCCAAGCGGTGGTATTACAAGGCGGCCGCCCAAAAGCATCCTAAAGCATTGGCTCGGCTTCAAGAGCTCAAGAACCAGCAGCAGTAATGACATCTGCTGTCTTTGATATTGTTTTTGTATACTAGTTTTACGTGATATGATAGGGATGACGGAATAATAATGAATATAATGTTGGAAAGCAACTAGACAGCTAGACAGCTATTAGGCAGTAGACATAGACTAGACAAGTAGATAGACGACTAGACCACTGGCAACTAGACAAGACGACTGGCAATAATGAACTACAACCCTGTACACGGGAGAATGACCAAGTCTAACATGATTCATCGTATTTATGTAATAGGAATGAATTCAACTGAGTTCTTGTATTACTTAGATACTGTTATGTCTGTGATTGATACTAGGGCCAGTTGACATTGAATAACTGTTCTTCATTGTTGTTGTCAAAAACGTAGGTAGCGATGCCTTGCCAGCCGACCCATACCGGCAAAAAGTCAACTCAGTCTACAGCAGACTGTCTAATAAACAGATGGTAAAGTCAAAAAATTCTTTTGCTCCGCGAGCAACATTCAAATTCTTTTTACTCAACCAAGAGTAACATTCAAGTGGTTCTTTACTCAGCTAAGAGTAACATTCAAAATTCTTTTTACTCAACCAAGAGTAATATTCGAGTGGTTCTATACTCAACTAAGAGTAACATTCAAATTCTTTTTACTCAACTAAGAGCAATATTCGAGTGGTTCTCATACTCAGTCAAGAGCATGTCATTCATAATCGATCTTTATCCGATCCGATCATAGTTCTTATGCAGTTAATCAGTGCTAACTGGCGCTAGTGTCAACCTCAGACATTATGGTCCCCTTGAAAAAATCAAGAGGGACAAGTTGAAATGTGGGAAACTGGGGTATTTATAATTAAAAAGGGGTCCCTTACTGACACGTATGCAGCAGCGGCGGCCCCTTTTCTACATTCTTCGTTGCAGTGGAATGTGGAGTGACAATTCATGAAAACTGCAGACAGCTTGCTGCTATGGAGGCGTCCAAGCATTTAGCTCCATGCACACAACGTCCACACCGACCAACAAGAGCGAAAAGTCAAAAGTCCATACAAAAAGCACAATGTAAATGGCAAAATTGTGTTTTTGGCTTCTGGAAAGAACCGCGGACAGTTAATTGATTGTGGGTGAATAATTAGTTCAGCCGTGCCGTTACCCGGCCCGTCGCCGGGGTAATCGCCTCCTCGCCTCGATTTTCTCTTCACTTCTAACGCGTAACTCCGGTAAGCGTCAGTGAAAGCTCGATCAAACAAAAAGACAATAATGTCCCACGAAGGAGAAGAGGAACTGTTGGATTACTCCGATGAGGAGATCTCGGTGCCTACCAACAAGGGAACCGAGGCCCAGTCTGGAGCCGCCGAAACTAAGCAAGAGAATGGCGACAAGAAGGGATCGTATGTGGGAATTCACTCCACTGGATTCAAGGACTTTTTGTTGAAGCCTGAGCTGTCGCGAGCCATCACCGATGCCGGTTTCGAGCATCCTTCTGAAGGTCAGTATACGTCGAGCATGGCTTTTTATATCGTCTAAGGTCCCAAGAGGCATGATGGTCATCATCCCCATTACGATTTTGTTTTCTTAAGGAAACCTCAAAACGCGAATATAGGGCTCTGTGATATGACAAATTGAGAGTTTGTATTTCTTTATTGCCATCGTAACTGGTGGTGCGTGGATTTTGGCAATGCTGTTGAGGCCTGCCGACGACAATTAAGGAGCCTGGAAGAACTAAAAAATGAATACTAACTCAGTCCAACAAGTGTGTATCCCTCAGGCTATTCTGGGAACCGATGTGCTGTGCCAGGCAAAGTCTGGTCTGGGAAAGACTGCCGTGTTTGTGCTGTCTACTCTTCAGCAGATTGAGCCCGTGGCTGGAGAGGTGTCAGTAGTAGTGCTGTGTCACACTCGAGAGCTGGCGTACCAGATTAAGAACGAATATGCCCGATTCTCAAAGTACCTGCCCGACGTGCGAACTTCAGTGTTCTACGGAGGTACTCACATTTCCAAGGATATCGAGGTGATCAAGAACAAGGATACTGCTCCTCACATTGTGGTGGCCACCCCCGGTCGTCTCAATGCTCTGGTGCGAGACAAGTACCTGCGTCTCAACAACACAAAGACCTTTGTTATTGATGAGTGTGACAAGGTTCTGGAGCAGATTGACATGCGACGAGATGTCCAGGAGATCTTCCGGGCCACTCCTCAGCAGAAGCAGGTGATGATGTTCTCGGCCACCCTGTCCCAGGAGAT
The DNA here is from genome assembly GCA_003705705.2 of Blastobotrys raffinosifermentans. Lineage (NCBI taxonomy): Eukaryota > Fungi > Ascomycota > Dipodascomycetes > Dipodascales > Trichomonascaceae > Blastobotrys > Blastobotrys raffinosifermentans. The sequence goes on from PPJH02000030.1 coordinate 37,495, forward strand.
TCGACCCATCTGCAAGAAGTTTATGCAGAACCCTCTGGAGATTTACGTAGACGACGAGGCCAAGCTGACCCTGCACGGTCTGCAGCAGTACTATGTAAAGTTGGACGAGCGGGAGAAGAACCGCAAGCTCAACGACTTGCTGGACATGCTGGAGTTCAACCAGGTGATTATCTTTGTAAAGTCCACCAGCCGAGCCAACGAGCTGTCGCGACTGCTCAACGAGTGCAACTTCCCCAGTATTGCCGTGCACAGTGGAATCCCTCAGGAGGAGCGAATTGCCCGATACAAGTCGTTCAAGGAGTTTAACAAGCGAATCTGTGTGTCTACTGACGTGTTTGGACGAGGAATTGATATCGAGCGAATCAACCTGGCCGTCAACTACGACCTGCCTCCTGAGGCTGACCAGTACCTGCACCGAGTAGGACGAGCGGGTCGATTCGGAACAAAGGGATTGGCAGTTTCGTTTGTGTCTACCGAAGACGACCAGAAGGTGTTGGATAAGATTCAGGAGCGATTTGAGGTGAACATTGCTCCATTCCCTGAGGAGGGAGTTGATCCATCCACCTACATGAACACGTAATTAGTCTAATCAACAACGGTGTATCTATACTGTCTTCTGTACTGTCTACTTGTTTTAATATCGAATTTAAAGTAAATGGATTGCTGCCCATCTACCTGTCTACTGCCTACTGCCTACTTTCTACTGTCTGCCTACCTCCTACCACCATACCACCATACCTCCTCCCCGTCCACCTCCTACCCATCCACCTCCTACCTTCACCGCCTTCTACCCATCCGCCGGGTCATTGTCTTGCTTGCCTGCAACTAGCACTACTCTATCGTATCCTAGCTTCAGCTGCCTAGTAATAACCTAGTCATCATGGTCTAGACTTCCCCACTAATCTGCGACAATCGTGATAATCGTACCGAGGGCAACCGCAACTCCACAAAAGCGAATCAAACCCTAATTACTAGCACAGTTACGGTCTCTCTATACACTCCTAGCTCTTGTCCACAACAATCTTCAGCACCGTCCGCCACCAGCTCTCAATTCCGCCCTGATCCCTGTTGATTAAACTGTTTGTATTTATCGGTCCATTGTTGCATCCTCATCGTTGCCCACCGTATTGCTAATTACCTTTGCTGTGATTGGTCGGCCCGCCCGAGTTCACATGTTTTTCACCGCTATAAATGATCTAAACCCTTTCTTAACCCTTCTTCAACCCGTTTTTGGGCTTTTTGACCTTTTTGAACTACCAAACCTTTTTGACCATGGAGTTTGCTCGCCAGGCAAAGGCCATGTGCCCTTTCCTGCACTCGACATCTACTTCGACATTGCGCAACTTGAGCGCCCAGAGCGGCCTCAAGTCGGTAGCTACCCACTGCCCGGTCATGTCCCAGGCCATGCACTACTCGTCAAAGTCGCAGCCTAAGCGAGCCCCTGCCGCGGTCCACGAGCGCCGGGGAGGCTCTTCCAAGGCTCCTTTCCCCATTCCTGGTGCTGAACTGGCCGCCGACAAGAGCTCGGAAGGTTGTGCGGAAGCAAATTTTCGCGGCCACGTGGAGAAGCGTCACGTGAACAACCACCCCGGCCACAACAAGTTTAGCTACAATTCCGTGTACAAGACGGAATTGGCAAAGAAGCACCAGGACAAGTCGTACCGCGTGTTCAACAACATTAACCGTCTGGCCCGCGAGTTCCCCAAGGCCCACGGAGCCGTGGAACAGGACCGCGTGACCGTGTGGTGCTCCAACGACTACTTGGGTATGGGCTCCAATCCGACCGTGTTGGACGCTATGCACAAGACTCTGGACAAGTACGGAGCCGGTGCGGGAGGTACCCGTAACATTGCGGGCCACAACGCTCACGCCGTCAACTTGGAGGCCACCGCGGCCCGACTCCACAACAAGGGTGGAGCTTTGGTGTTCTCTTCGTGCTATGTAGCCAATGATGCTACCTTGACTTTGCTGGGACAGCGTATTCCTGGGCTGGTGTACTTTTCCGACGAGCTCAACCACGCGTCCATGATCCAGGGTATTCGACACTCTGGAGCAAAGAAGATCATCTTCAAGCACAATGACGTTGCCGATTTGGAGGCTAAGCTTCGTCAATTCCCCCTGGATACTCCCAAGGTAATTGCGTTTGAGTCTGTGTACTCCATGTGCGGTTCCATTGCCCCCATTGAGAAGATTTGCGACCTGGCTGAAAAGTACGGTGCGCTGACCTTTTTGGACGAGGTTCACGCCGTCGGTATGTACGGTCCTCATGGAGCAGGAGTGGCCGAGCACTTGGATTTCTGGGAGAATGCCACTGGAAAGCCCGCCTCGGACTCTGCTGCCCGAAAGCGAATTGTAGACCGAGTGGACATTATTTCCGCTACTCTCGGTAAGGCATACGGATGCGTTGGAGGCTACATTGCCGGAGACGCTCACTTTATTGACTGGCTTCGATCTTACGCTCCTGGATTCATCTTCACTACTTCTCTGCCTCCCGCTGTCATGTCTGGCGCTCGTACTGCCATTGAGTACCAGATGGAACACCCCGAACACCGAGTAGCCCAGCAGAAGCACACCCGCTACGTCAAGGCCGAAATGGAGAAGCGTGGCATCCCCGTTGTACCTAACCCTTCGCACATTGTACCTGTGTTGATTGGAGACGCCGAGCTGGCCAAGCTTGCTTCTGACCTGTTGCTGGAGAAGCACGATATTTACGTTCAGGCTATCAACTACCCCACTGTGCCCATTGGACAGGAGCGACTGCGAATCACTCCCACTCCCGGTCACGGAAAGGATCTCAGCGACCAGCTGGTCAATGCCGTCGACAGCGTGTTTAATGAGCTTGGATTGAAGCGCATTAACGACTGGGCTGCCGAGGGTGGCCTGTGTGGAGTTGGTGAAGCCAACGCTGCTGAGGTTGAGCCCATCTGGACTGATGCCCAGCTCAAGTGGACTGTTCCTTCCAAGGCTGCTGCTCAGAAGCAGTCCAACGAGGAGGTTGAGAGTGCTACTCCCTTTCCTTCTCCCATTGCCGCTGCTGCTTAGGTAAATCTATCTTATACTTTATACTTATACTCACATTACTCTTATCCAATCTGTCTACTAATAGTCGCAATTCTTCGTATTGTTATCATCATGCCGAGTAATAGTCGCAATTCTTCGTATTGTTATCATCATGCCTAGTAATAGTCGCAATTATTCGTATTACTATTATCATGTTCTACTATTCACAATTGCTTTATACTCAAAATGCGGGACGGATTCTGTGTTAGTATTATTCTTCATATTATTATTATCATGTTCTACTATTCACAATTGCTTTGTGTTAGTATTATTCTTCATATTATTATTAGTATCATGTCTAGTAATAGTCGAAATTCCTGGTATTGTTATTATCATGTTCTACTATAATAGTCGCCAGCTTCGTATCGCTCGCTTCGTATTACTATTCACAATTGCTTCGTATTATTATTAGTATCATGTTTTACTCAAGTCACAATTGCTCCGTATTGTTATTTATTACTATAATAGACACAACTGCCTCGTGTTAATATTAATTATATAATGCCTTGCCCCGCTCCTGGTGGCTGCAAAACTGGGCCCTATGCTCACCTATGGCTGACCCCCCATAGCCTTTGTCAGTTGCGCTTGCTCCTAAATTCCCAGCTGTCTTACAATTGCTCATGCATCCATCTGATCCTGATTTATCCTGCTCTCTAGTAGACCGTATATAACGTTAACAATTGCTAATCATACTCTGGATATATCAGGCAACTTTGCGTATCTCCACTTGTTTCCCCTGGTTAGACTGTTTGCTACAGGGGCGCTTATTCAAAGGCGCCCATGATATAGCTTATACGCGTCGCCTGTAACATTTCCAAGACCATTATACTTTCAATTGCCGTTAGCAGTCATTGCACATCTCTGCCGGCCCAAACATCCCATGATGGAAAAAAGGGTTCAAACTTCGAGTTCAAACTCATTATCAGCTGCATCCCAAAATAGTTCCAGAACCGCCGGCTGTGCGGCGCATGTAGCCCATTGTCCCCAGAAATGACAAAAGTGGTTCGATTTGCGCAATTTGTGTTCCCAGGGCCACCGAGCAACCTAGATAACCGCTTGGAACCGCTTGGAATAAAAAAAAGTCTCTTGTTTAGAGGGGGCCCAGTGCGGTAATCCGGCACACAACGCTTCCATCATTCCCAGTACCGGTTCGGTCATTTCGCTGCTCCTCGGAGACTAGTTGCCGCATTTGGTTGTATCCTGATGATCTCGACCCTCGGCGTCGGAACTTGTAATCTCCAGGCCTCTCGGGGCCACTAATTGCGACACAGCAAGGGCCGATGACCGCAATTAATTGAGCAACCTCTGGGTAGACCGTTGCAGGTATAGGTGAATGAGAGCACATTGTTGTGCAGTCTCGCACAAGGCGGCCCTTGTGGATCCGGCTCTGGCCCGTTTGCCTAATGTCTTTCCCTGACAACAACAAAAGTCCCTCGGAACCCGTGCCGGATGGGCGTTCTGTGCGGCTGCAAGGGGCCCTTCGCGGCTCCTATCCCGATCCCGAGAACGGTTGGCCCGCAACTATGCAACAGTCCAAGACAGAAGGCAATCTAATGGTAAACAGACACAATGTTGTAAACGACACTTGTGGCCAATTTTCCGAGCCTGTTACACTACAGAGTTACACCAAGAGCTCTTTTATCGGATTATCCTATCGAGCCAAGCTTGTCACCTTGGCTCCAACTGTTGGAGCAGTTTGTTCCGGTTTTGCGGGGGGAGCCGCACAGCAGTTCGGGAAAAAAATAAAACATCCTTTTCAGATGCTTCGTTGCTTTTTCCCCCGTGAAATCGGGCTTTCTAAGACTACATAAACCCTTCCTTTCCCCCCCACACACACACATACACATGAGCCAAAAGTACATTGATCATTGATCATCAAGAGCTACTACCTACTCTTCTTACTGCTTTCACTACCCATTGGAATTGCTGGTACCCCCTTCGACGGCCGACGATGGAGGGATACATTGAATGCTATCGCTATGCCGAGCAAGCGCGAACAAAGCTCACCAAAGAAGCTTCGAGGCCCGAGCTTGACCTCAGAAAGCTAGCATGCTTAGCCAACCACTTTGACAGGCTTGCAGCTACTCTAGATCAGAAGCGCAAGAGCCTGGTGCCTAGTACAAAGCCAAAGCCCAGTCCAATCCCTGCTACTGCTATTGTCACAGTCTCTGAGACCGAAATTGACGACGACATTGAAGACCATCACGACATGCTTGGATCTGGAACTGTCAATTACACGGTGGACTTGGATCATGACAATGGTGGAGTCCACGTCGCATCTATGGAAGTGGAGTCCGATACCGATTCATCTTCTGATGATGACGACACGATTCCAAGCGATGACGACGATTTCTAATGAGCTTATGACATAGACTGTACTAACCCGAACATGCATTGATACTTTTACTTGTGTGCCCTTAAACCTCTACGGTCGTATCATTTTATTTATTTATTTATTTATTTAAACAAGAAAAAAAATAGTTTTTTGCTTTGTTGTTGTTGTTATCGATTAGGTTTGCTATTCATGCGTACACGCGTACACATGGTATCCGCCTGAGCGAAGCTGGCTTACTTTTGTCGTATTCCCTAACCGCCTGAATACTAAATACGGACCGAAGAACAGCGGCAAAACCTACCAAATGCTTTGAGGGAGCAGGATGACATGATATATTTGGGCTGGTCCTCCAAGGCTCTCGGTACTGCTAATCTGACCAAATTTTTCCACCTACCACCAATTGCAATGGTGTCAATCGAATATCTGGCAAAAAAGGCCTACCTCAAACTGGCCCAAGAAGTCCAAAAACCAGACCTGGACTTACGAACAATGGTTGCTCATGCAAATATGATTGACATGCTCCTAGGAATGAGGCAGCATACTCGGATCCAAAAGTGTTAGTTCAACAAGTCAATTACTAGTCAATGACTAGACAATGACTAGTCCATGCAATTGCGAAGTCCATACGTCTCAGGTCAAGTATTAATGCAATTACCCCGTGGGGACCATAGGTCATAGGCCATAGGCCATAGATCAAGTAGTTACTACAGCTGCCTCTATTGTCTTGAAGGCATCCGGTAGGTCCTTGTCGGCAACCAAGAACCATTCTGAATGAACTCCAATACATCCTCCACAGACCACTAGTCCCCGTCCGTATTTTTGCCGGAGAAGACTGTGTGCAGCCTTTTCGACGGCCTTGGGTCTCTCCGTGGACCATCCAAACTCCAGGCGGTCGTATAGGCCACCATCACTTTTGGGGCCTACCAGACGGATTTGACATCCGCATTGGCGCTGCCATTGTTTGAGACGTACTCTAGGGCTGGTGGTGGTATAGCCGACCTTAATGAGCCGACATTGCTTACCCAGCAGCTTGTGATACCACCGGTTAAGCTTGACGTACTTGTCGCCGTTGTATACATGGCCCGGTCCGTCCAGCAAATACACGTAGATCCATCCTTTGACCCTGTCAATTGACTGGCCTCCGTGGTATCTGCAAGGAGTCTGGAGTTTACAAGGAGTTCCTTTTTGTGTTGTCGCACCACATAACATGGGAAGTAGTAGGGACGTTTCAACAAGCTCACCACAAGGCACAAACAAACATACTGCGGTGGCTGGTGAGCCCATTCCGGACTAGGAATGCAAACTCTCATCCATCACCATATCCATCGCCATAACCATCACCACAACCATGACACCACTTTAACACCCCCGCAACTACGTAACTAGAAAGTTGCTATTAGGAAATAATGTGATTTTTTTTTTTTGGTTTTTGTTTTTATAATTGTTGGTGGTTGTTAATCAACGGGAATGGCATCATAGCCGGAGACGGCAGATGTCCGAACATTAGCCACACACAAGCCACCACTAGCCATTTTTCAGTGATCAGAACCAGAACCTACGTCTTCATCAGAACCAGAACCTAGGTTATCTTGAGTTAGATCCTGGGATTGTTCTTCTTCTTCTTGATCTCCGTCTTCTGGGTTGCCTTGGCTAGCAGGTTCTACCAATTGGTTGTCACCGTTGTCAACTCCGCTACCAGTCTGATCAGTCTCCCCGGCTTCATCAACCCCTCCCGCAAAGTCAATTGCCGGTGAGGGTGAACGAGAGTAAAGTCTGGTGGCTGAGGGAACCCTGTATGTGTTGTGTTCGAATGGCAACCCGTCGTCTGGAGGCAGCTGAATTCCCGGGGATACTCTGTGCCTCATTGAGCCGGCATTTGACCCCACGGTAGAGCCCATGTTGGTGGTGGTGCTGGGCTTGGAGCGATTGGAGCGAAAGTCGAGACGAGCAATTTCGCTTCGAGGCATGTATTCTCTGGCATCGGTCTGAGCAAAGAACCTCCATTGGTCCCTGCGACTGCTCAGCGTGGCAGCATTGCGCAGGGTGTCAAGGCGGCCCTTCAGGCGAGTGCGCCGGCGATACTGAAAAGCTACGATGCCAATTAAGATGGCCATCCACACAATAAACGATACCATTGCCAGCATCATCAGCAGGGGGGAGAATATTACGGCTCCAATGGTAGCAGTAATCACCAGCGATCCCAGTAGCGTTAAAGAGGTGACGCCAATTAGCGATGACATGTGTTTGATGCGATAGGTAGTAGTGAGGATAGATCTAGTTAGGTATTCCGGTTATACAGGGTTCAATTGCCAGATTACTCACACCTGAATGGGCTCTGAAGCGGCCAACAACTTATCAATGAGCTCAGCAAGGGATGATGAGGTCACTATGGATTCTATGGTTCCTGTCAGCTTTGCAATTTTCAATTTCATAAAACCTGTTATATATATACAGCCGGCCTCTTTTGTGTGCCTCATTAGTTCATATTTCATATTTACATCCGCTCATGCCACCGCTTTGACCTGTCACCACTGCCAAACAAACATTGCTGCTTGCCCAACTCTAGCTTCGGTCGACAGTCTTGACCTCTGGTTGCTTGGAGACGTGAGCAGCGCGTCTAATCCGATAGCGGCATCCTTCCCAGGATACTACCGAACCCAGGAAAAAAGAACCAAATCCCCAGTTGAGTGCACTAGGGCTCCTTCGCATAAACCGTAGCACTCCAAAGCACACTCCTCCCATGGCTAGTCCAGTGCCCATGGCCTGACCCATACAGGGAATTGAAGGGATGCGCAAAAAGTCTTGGGCACGAATAGTTCCCAGCGCTCGTTGCAGTACTCCTTTCTGCTTGTCGGCCTCTGCTTGTTCGTACAATCTTTTCATCATCGGGTTGTCTTCAAACTTTGGCGGTCGGTCCTCCAGCAGCTCTGTACTGGACTTTTGGTCTTTACCATCCCTGTCCTTGGACAGCTTAGCGTCCTTGACCTCCTTGGGATCCTTGGGATCCTTGGGGTCCTTGGCATGCTGAGCAGCGGGCTCTGGGCCCTCGTCTGCCTTCTTTCCTTTAAACCACCCCCACATGATATGTTCAGTGTCGGCGGGCTCAGTGAAATTTATGAACGGCCATTAACCGATAAAAATTGACCGACACGATACACGAAATAGACAAGGACGTAACGAGAGAGAAAAGAGAAAGAAAAGAATAAATAATAGAATAGAAAACGAAATAGATGATAGAATAGATAATAGAAGATGATATTAGGCTGTCTATATTACACTCTGTCCTACTCCAATCGTCGCGCAAATCCTCGGGCAATAATCTGGCCGGCCCTGGCAATCTGGTCATCAGTGAGCTGGGCATTGGTCACCACTCGTACGGTATAGTCAATAGGGAAGATCTCGGACGACTCCATGCGGTTAAATCGGCCAATATGGACCCCATCATTGCGAACAATGTCCACAATATCCTGGAGCAGACGGTCCTCGCTAACGGCTCGAGGGGAATTCTCCTGGTCCAGGCGCATGAGGGCCTCTTTGGGGATTTGTAACACTATTACGGGAGACCCTCGTCGAGACAAAATGTCTAGGACGGGCTTTTTGCTGTTGCGGTTAGTAGCGCTCAGAGTGTCGTACAAGAGCTCTGCCTTGGTACGAAGCGCGGTCACTTGCGAGTTGCTGGCCATTAGCCGTCGAATGACAAACGAGCTAGTGTTGGCCAAAAACGGAGGCATTGTGGCAGAGAAGGTATAAGCCAGACTGGTGATGCGCTGGTGCTCCACCATGGTGTTGCTTCCGGCACAGAAACCTCCAGCAGCGCCAAACGCAAAAGCCAACGAGCCAGTGGTGATATCAATGTCGGTTCGCTCAATGCCCAGCTCTTCGGGAAGCCCTCGACCGGTACTTCCTAGAACCCCCAGAGAATACGACTCATCCAACAGCAGTCGGTACTTGTATTTCTTCTTGAGTTCGACGATTTTAACCAGGTCCGGGCTTGTACCATTGTTCTCGTACAATCCCTCGGAAATAATGAACCTTCGTGGAAGGGGGCCTCGGCGGTAAGAGTTGTTTGCTCGCTTGAGGGCATCCTCCAACGACTCCATGTCGTTATGCTCGTACCAGAAAAGAGACGCTCGTGACAGCTGCATTCCCTTTTGGATGGCCAGGTTGACCTTTGTGTCAGCCACAATCACGTCTCCTCGCTTCATAAAACAGGGGATAACCGACGAAAGAGTCGCAAATGCCTGAGAGTACAGAATACATCCCTCGGTACCCAAAAACTCGGCAATAGTCTTTTCACAATTAACATGGGCGTCCTGGTTACCGTAGAATCCTGCAGGACCGCATGAGCCCACTCCATAGCCACGAACAGTAGTGATTGCCTGGTCGATGGCCTCAGCATCGCTGGAGATTCCGTACACATCGGTACTGTTAAGATTAATAAGATTATCAAAAGTGCCTTCGCCAGTAGTCACTGACACTTGTGGGCCGTTAGGGCCCTTGACCACTGGCACCGAATCCAGCTCCCATTTTTCACTGTCGTCAAGGTCGCGTACCAACGGCTCGGGAGTCCAGTCGTCCACCAGTTCATCAATCTCATCCTCGCCAAGCTTGACATAGTTTTGCTTTGTGTATGAATATTTTGACGCCAGAAAATATCTCACTGCAAACAAGAGCAGTAACAGCTCCAGCACCGATCGTGCCGGGTCGTTCTGGTACGAAGACCCAATGTATCTCAGTACAATCTGAGACCCTGGCACTATGGCCAGCTTGGTCTTAGCATTCTCGATTGTCGAATTCAACAACAACCCCACGTCCTGGATTAGACGGTCCATTCTGCACGGGTTTGTACGGGAGTAAGTTGAGGCAGGCCAGGGGGGTTTGATTTTTGTCACCCAAAACGTGAGCTCCGCGTGATGTGCGCGTGATGTGCAGGTGAATTGGTCACGTGTAGGGAGCAGCTCAGCGCATTTCAAAGACGAAGCATGAACGAGCCAACGAGTGTGAATGAACGGTTAATCAATAGATGTGTTATTCTTAATTGGAACTATTGCTATAAAAGCATTTTTTACCTCCTTGGAGAATGGATGCCTGTAATTTATTGCCAATTAGTTAATGTACAATACAGACAGGAAATCTAGTTACCTCCGTCAATGAGCTTCTTGATGGATCCCTCAATGTCCTTCTCGGCCACTGAGTCGAGATGGATTCGGCTCTCTCGTCCCCGTTCTAGTTAGTATGTGTGCAGAAGGCCTGGAACCGAGCCATAACGCCAGTAGAGCCAGTGTAGGCTTATGGGCACTGACAAAACACTCTCTATCACCGTAGAATCGCATCACCTTATCATCGTATAATCGATCACACTTTCGAATAGAGAAAAGTGCAATATCTAGCGCCCATATTCCCGTGTATAATAATCAGCCTGTCTTTTACTTACCGAATCGTGCAAATACAGTAGGTCGAACTCCCAGAGCCTCGCGGATCAGAATGGGAGTGTTGGGGTTATCCCGCTTCAGGGCAGGGTACTGCTTGACCAGGAAGTTTCGCAGACCCTGAGAAGCGCTGTCAGTCTGCGACAGATGGACTCGCAGCTCCTTGAGTGCTCGAGGAAACACAAATTTGGCTGACATTGTTGAGAAAAAGTGGTGATGCGATTGGTTAAATTATACTTTCAGCCCTACACATGTCGACCCGGAGCCTTCGTCCAGCTCGGTATTCAGGTTTTGGTTGGAGGTTACACAATTCCTTGCGACGGCCTAGTATTTTCAGTAGTGGTTTGAGTCGTTTTATTTCTGGTAGTTCTGTAAACATGTCTTCTATGTCGTTTGTAGCTTCTTGCGGAGGTAACGAGGTCCCCGTTACCACTGAGCAATCAGTGTCGGATGCGCTTGCTAACCAATCATCCAAGTTGACATCGTTTGGACCATTCTCTAAGTGGATTTCGAAAATGGGTGCCAGCTCTCAATTCCAGCTGCAGTCTATCCATGTTCAATCCGTGGACGTTTTCTCGTCTGGTAGCATTGGGTTTGTGAAAATGACAACAAAGGTGGTCAAGCGCACCGACCAAGGTGCAAAGCCTGTGCCCGGAATTGTGCTTCTTCGAGGTGGATCTGTGGCAATGTTTGTGGTTTTGCAAGCTGAGGAGGATGCCTCTGAGAAATATGTGGTATTGGTGGCCCAGCCTAGAGTGCCCTGCGCAGATATGGCCCTGCTGGAGCTTCCAGCAGGCATGATTGACGATGGCACATTCAGCGGAGCTGCTGCTCGGGAATTGGAAGAGGAGTGTGGAATTACAGTTTCTGAAGAAGAGCTGGAAGATCTAACTCCCGCGGGAGGTCCTGTGTTAACATCACCAGGTATCTTGGATGAGGAAATGCGATTCTATCGCGTAACAAAGAACATGCCGCGACAGCAAATTCATGACATGCAGGGGCGCTTAGGAGGGCTAGAGAATGAGCATATTAATGTGGTCATTGTGCCTTATCAAGAGTGTGCGACCCATCCTCATGTTCGAGACGGCAAGGTGTTCATTGCTCTCGGTCTCGACACTGTCAGATCCATGGGAGCCAATTAAAACCCTATTGGAAGAGCGCTGTCGATACTGCTTGCAATTCAATTCATCTATGGGACATAATCCGTTTCAAGTTCTACTGACTCAAAATGTGGGTGAGGGTGAGGTTGTGTCCCGAAGACAACGGATGACCATTTTATGGCCAAAACTGAAAAGATGGCATAGATGATGAGATCTCGTGGATCTGTTTCTTTTACCCATTCAGTTACAGCACTCGTGCTGCTCATACCAGTAATGCCTTATGTCAACACGGCCACTATGTTTTGATTCGAAATTTACACAGATGCATCACAGCTATGATTAGGCATTTACAAAGGAGCTTGGTTGCCAGAGACAGGATTTTTTTCTCCTTTGTCTATATTTAACCCCCCTTAATTTCTCGCATCCCGCCCATCCAGCACACAAATGCCCGAAGAGGATACAAAATGCGTAAGCGTCACCGTAACCAATGAGTCGGTTATCGTTGCTTACCATTGTACCCTGGAATCTGTGGTCGAAAAGTTGCTGACTCGTGACCGGATTCAGGAGAAGTTTGGCAACGTTGAGGTCAGATATATTCCCGTCGCTGTGTCTACGAACAGCTCCGGTTCAATGTTGGACCTAGCAGACAGGGGTGCTGTAGATGAAGCATTGAGCTGGGTCTTGGTACAAATCCGCCAGCACACATTAAAGTCATTGGCAAAGTCCTGGATCAAGGCTATCGAGCCTCGAAAGCAGGCGAGGTACCCTTATAAAAATGGGCCTCGTCCACCCTGGTGGTCGCTAAATATTGAACACAAGGAACCTGACCACATTTCTAGCAGTCAACGGATTCCGTTGCTGCTTTCACTGCTGCGAGTTCCGAGAGTGACTGTTGATAAATTGCAGGAGTCACTTAAAGAGAACAGCACTTATCAGCTAGAGGGTGACGAAATAAAGCTCATGAATCAATTGTACTCCATTGTCAGAGCCGAGCGAGCATACTGGAGCGGTAGTGAGTGTCGCCATATCGAATACCCATGGAAAAAGGGGACTAGAGCGCAGCGTGCGCCTAAACGAAGACAGAGAACTAGAGGCAATTTAGGGAATGCTCCTCCAGCTAAACGTCCGTGTGTTTCCAGTCTTTCTGTCCCTTCCAACTCTTCAAAATTGTCCCCATCCTCGCAGTCATCCTTGTCACCCCTGCCTCCAGTTTCCCCTAGCTGCTCCCCTCCTGGATTCAGAGCATTGGAGTCATCAGATTCAATGGAATCGCTGCAATCACCTAAACGGCCGCCTTCATTGGCCAGTGACAGTAGTTCGGCATCGTCTTCAGATTTCTCAGAGCCCAGCTCGCCAATTGCTGTCGCAGAGCCTCCTCCTAAACCATTGCCTCGCCCAGTATCTCCTTCGCCATCCCCTCCTCCATCACCTGTATGGATTGAGCTCTGTCGGGAGGCTACAAGACTTGTGGACGAAATTGATGAGGAATACCTGGGCCGAGACCATACCCTGCGAATCGATGTATCCGAGGAAGAATGGCAAGCCGGTTACACCGGGTGCGACCTAGGGGAATATTAAACCCACGCCTTTAAAAGTTAATTGTTATAATTTTGAATTTTTGAATTTTTGAATTTTTCACTAGTGATATCATTATTTATTGTATCGTCAATAACCCCAACACTAGTGCGGGCGACTCCGGGATCCGCTGTGCGGCTGGCCTGTTCCGGTGAGGGGGAGGTCCGGGTTTTGTGTTTCCGCACTACCACTATCTAGACGACCACAAAATGTCAGCAGCTAGTGCTTCACGATTTGCGCGATTCTGGAACTCTGAGACGGGGCCTAAGACGGTCCACTTCTGGGTATGTATTGATAAAAGACAGCTTGAATTTTTACATTCTATGGGATGGTATTAACAACTAGGCCCCCATGATGAAGTGGTCGCTGGTTATTGCCGGAATCAATGATCTTAGTCGACCAGTGGAAAAAATCTCGGGAACTCAGCAGATTGCCCTGTTCTGTACTGGAGCTATCTGGACCCGATGGTGTCTGATTATTAAGCCCAAGAACTACTTTTTGGCCTCGGTCAACTTCTTCCTGGGAACCGTCGCTGGATTCCAGCTCACTCGTGTGTTTGCTCACCAGCGTGACCAAGGATTCACTACTCAGCAGGCCATTAGCAACATTGTCAACGGAAGAACCGGCGCAGTTAAGCAGCAGGAGCCTGAGAAGATTGCTGCCGCTAAGGAGTAGACTTTAGACTGTAGTATTAGGCATTAAAAAAATAACTTTTCCTCTCATGCTTGAACAGTATCTTGAACAGTATCGATAGATTGTGAATCGGCGGCACCTCCATTGTATTCATGCAGAGCGTCAGACTGTGGATTGGATTCTACACCCGGTGATTGTTCTGGTTCTCGTTCTGGTTCCTGTTCTGGCGCGTCTGCCTGCGGGTCATTGTGTTCCTCGTAGTCATCTCGACGAACAGTAGAAGTGGATTCGCTTCGAGGCATGGTATTTTCTTGGCTGCTGGGAAGAATGGATCGCCCGGGCTGTAATACGGTGAACAGGGGACTGCGTTTAGGTCGATGGTCATTGACGTCGAATAAGGAATTGTCGTGATCACTCAGGAACGAGTCCTCTGATTCGGACGACACTATCTCTTCGTCTTCTTCGTCATCATATGGGTCCTTTGCGAATGGATCTGGACAGTGGGCTATAAGGTCATCGAGACCTCCGCCAGACCACCCCTTGCGGGCAATAGCTTCGCAGATGTCTAATTGGGCCCGCACCGCCGAGCAGGCATGCTCCAGGACCTTTGTTGATGTGTTTTGTGCTAAGGAATATGCGGATTCGAAATATTCGTATTTTAGGCGGTCGATATCGTCCACTCGGGCGGTGATTTCGAGTAGCGACGACCGATATTCAGACAGATTACGCAGCTTACGCTGGGCCAGTTTGTGGTTAGCTTTTTCCAATTTTTGTAATTCCTTTGATTTTGTTCGTAACTGATGCTTGAATTGGGCCTCGTTCTTAGCGGCAGTGCTCTTGAGAACTTCTAGTTGCTTTTTTACTGGCTCTTGGAAGTATTGTTCTATCGAATTGGCCAGGATTTGTTCGTGATTAGACACCAGGTAATGCAACCCCCCGGCTGCAGTTAGTCCTTCGCCAGAAACACCGGCTCCTTTGCAGCTGGCGCAGTCGTCCAAGGCCGACCCAAATTGCGCAGCAGCATTGGCGACCTGACGAATTGCCTCTGAATATGCTTGTGCAGCTTCTAGTGCTCGAGAGTAGCTGGACACTGCTTGGTCAATGTCGCGAGATGTAATTACTGCTGGAAGATTTTCGTGTGCCGCCTTTACTTGCGGTCCTATTTGAGATACAGACGTGTTCAGGGTTGATGCTGTGGACGGGCGACGGAGCACGCTGCTTGTGGACGTTTGTCTAGAGTGTCCCGGCTTTACCAGGGAGTAGAACTCGGATAGATGTGCGGGAGGGTCATTTTGGTGCTGTGAAACTGAGAGTTCCGATAGTTGTTCGGTCAACTGTTGCGAACTGTCCCCTTCCGCTGGGGGCTGTCGTGGCGAGATCTGGTCTGATCCGGCGCTCATGCTATTAGGGTTTATGCTATATTCTTGGTCAAGGTGGTATGAGGGAGCAAACAAGGCTGGTTTGGCGTTAGAATTCACCCCTATCTCGTTCACAGCGCTACTGTTGGACATTCGCACGATCGCGTGGAGAACGGCTGTCTGATTAAGTCTACAGTAGATGAAGGGATGGAGAAGCTGTAGATTGAGGTGTAAATGGGAGTTACTGGAGTTGTCAGAGAGGGTTATACTGTCTATGGGATGACACTGTTGGTGTTTGAAAGTAATTGACTTGAAGATTGAATGTACTTTTACTAACTACCTCCAGATGTCAACATTACACTATGTGTCGTAAATACCGACCAGATCAACCCCCATTCGGATCTAATTACATTAAGATGCTATAAACGCGCGGAACAATCGTCAATCGGACTAACAGCAACCAACCGAGCAAACAACACAACACAATGATATCATAGATGACATCGACAGACTTAATAAAACGATCCCAGTTGCTGTCATTGCTCGGTTGTTAATGCCGAGATGCCACGAACGGCCAGCGGGCCAGTGGCGCACCGCCACATCTCCCGCGGCTGCCGGAAGGCGCCCCGACGTTTAATCCGCAATTCGGAATCCCCGCACATGAGTCATAGAAGCGCGAAAGAGTCATGGCAATCGTGGCCAACAAGGCTCAAGCAGATCAGAGCAGAGCGGGCAAAGCAAGCAAACGGACTACAGCCAGGCTCCTAGGGACACTAAACCTCGCCTAATAGCAAACAGCCATCGCCGCTGCGCCCTGAGACTGCGCAATGTCGTAATTCCGAGCTCAAAAACCGTTGGTTGCCACGGAGCATTTCTGCCGGGTATCGGCGGGAGCCACATGCGGCGCCATTGCGAAGCTATCTCTTTTAATGGTGAGATCCCCCTTTGACTCTTTCTGATAACCCGACGTTATAGCAAGGTTCTGAGGCTTTGACATCGTCACTGAGAATTGACCGCCAAACCCAGACCTTTAACAGTCTTTAACGGCACTACATTACCCGGGAGCACCCTTTCTGACAGATTCTATCCACTCACTACTCTCCATTTTTTTTTTTTTTTTTTTTTTTTCCTCGTATTATCTATTGAACAGTTTTTTTGAATCGGTGAAGGCAAAGATGATTTCTAAACGCGTTTAAGAGCTTCAACATTGCTCCTCAACGCGCGTTCACCAGTTTAGAAAGGAAAGAAAAAGGTCTCAACTCCAGAATCTATCAAAGCCGACGCCAAAAGCCGCTACTGACCCAATTCTAGTGTGGCAATCGGCGTTAACAAGACCCGGTCATCTACTAATTTTTGTTGTTGCAGTCACCACTCAAGGATTGCGATATTTTCGGTGCCCAGTTTCCCAAAACACACGGTAATTGCGGAACCTATAGGCATCTTGGCAACCTCAGCGCTTAGTATCGTTGAGTCATTGCTGGTCCCTCTGAGTCATTAGCCGCACCCTCCGCGGCTTTCCGAGCGATATCGCACGCACGCTATCGGGTGACTGATTGAGTGATATTAGAGTAATCTGATATCGAGTCATCGTGACCCTAT
Source organism: Blastobotrys raffinosifermentans (assembly GCA_003705705.2). NCBI lineage: Eukaryota > Fungi > Ascomycota > Dipodascomycetes > Dipodascales > Trichomonascaceae > Blastobotrys > Blastobotrys raffinosifermentans. The sequence goes on from PPJH02000030.1 coordinate 54,584, forward strand.
ATATATCAAAGGCACCCCGCATCAATCGAACGTCCCGGCCGGGTGCAATTGTACTCACACACTCCCCCCTTATTTATTTGACATGAACGCCCGTGAGTCCTCGCCGCCAAAAGCTATGTTCGTTGACTCACTGGTGTCGTCGGCCGTGGCCCTCATGACGGCAATCTGGCCTCAGTCAGCCGGGTCCGGATCCATGCCTCTACGAAAGTTTGTCCAGGAATCTTTGAAGCGTTCTAGATCATCGTACTCTGTGTTCCAAGTGGCGGTGCTATACCTTGCTCAGCTACGATGGAAACAGCATCATGGTGACCTGCCTTGTGGGAGACGTGCATTTTTGTCAGCACTCATGGTGGCGTCCAAATACCTTCAGGATCGCAATTACTCTATTAAGGCATGGTCTACCATCTCCGGACTCAAGGTTTCGGAGTTGGCTGCCAACGAGCTTGATTTTTTGAAGGCTTTGGATTGGCAAGTCCATGTGCGACCAGAAGCTTTTGATAAATGGAGTCGAATGTTCCTGGACCTTGCGTCAATTGCTCGAGTCCAGCTCGACACCGTTACTAAGGTTGATGAGTTTGAGCTCAAGCATCCTGTTGCGTCTACTACTACTACTACTACTAGTATTGACAATAGCAATGCTAAGGTTAATAATACGTTGGTGTCCGCTACCATTAAGGACCAGCCTGAAAAGACTGACAAGGGTACGAGGAGACGGTACTATGCTGCCTATCCTACTCCTGTCCTGAGCGATGGAAGTGACATTGAAGACGATCCACCCATTGGAACCATTGGCAAACGATCCCGCAACGACGAAGACAACGACGACAAGGCATTTTATGAAACCACAAAGAAGGCTAGATTAGTGTAGAATAATTTTTTTTTGTTCATGTTCTTGTTGTTGGTGTTGACAGACATTAATCATTGGCATTATTATTAGTATCATTATCGTTAAGTTTGTCGGGATCGTTGACGAGATCCGCTATGCTGACCCTATGTCGGAACGATGTCTGGGATTTCTGAGCGGACGAAGACGACGAAGACGAGGGTGACACTGACGACGATGAAGGTTGTGGCTCTTGTTGGTATTGTCGATGATGTGGTGGGTCTTGTGCATCCGCTATCCTAGGGGCCGGGGCAGGTGGAATTGTGGACGATGGGCTCGCATAGGTGGGCGAGGTAGTGGTAAAGTACGATAAATTAGATGAGTATGCATTGGGATTAGGAGCCATCATGGGCGAGGGAGTCGTAACAGGATAGTTAGTAGAACCGGTATCAACCGAAGGTCGTCTGGTTAAATCCGAAGGGGCGGGGGATGCTAAAGTTGGAGCGGGTTCGCCAGGCCGGTACGAAGGGTAGTAATAATAAGGATATGACGAGGGCCCTGCAATGCCGGGGGGATGAGTGGTAAAGTGAGTAGTAGTAGAATTAGGGGCCACAAACGCGTGAGGGTTAGGAGCAACGGAATGAGGGTTAGTAGTCGAGGGCGGGGGCTGGTGATGCGGGTGAGACCCTGGAGGAGGCAGCGTTAACATTGGGCCGGGAATTGTTTTTATGGAGGCCGCTACTCCTGACACGGGAGTGTAAATGCACTCCTCGTTGTACCGAATGCAATTGGTGCATTTTGACGACGATGAGTCTGGGTCCAACCCTGAGCAGCGTATTTTGCGTCGACGGCAGTAGTAGCAAGCCACCGGGGTCCTCATTCTACGGCGAGATAATTGGGCTGACCCCCGTCGCGAGTTATCCGGGTTTTGGTCCATTTTCCATCCATCAGACAAGTATTTTTTGGTGAGTCACCTAGTCCAACCAAGCACACAAAGTTTATTTTAAGGGAGCCAAGAAAAGGTGAAAAGGTGGAGAGAGATGGAAACAAAAAAAAAAAGAGAAGAAGTGAAGAGACAGAAGAAAGGGAGAGACAAAAAAGGGAGGTAAGAATAACAGGAGACTTTGGAATCAGGGAAAGATGACACGCACCTAAAAAAACAAAAAATAAAAAAATTCAGGGAAGCGTGCCAAAGAAAAAGTAAAATACACGGACCAGCAGCACAACACACAACCGTGGGTAGCCAACAAAAACAAATAAACGTCGCGATCTGCTAGTTTCGATAATCCGACCTTGGCCTAAGGTGCAGCAGCCGGCAAAAGTAAAGGGGAGGGGGGAAGGAAATTTGAAAAAAGGGTGTCAGTGGGCGGATTATGTAGTCGAGATTAAACGGGTCTCAAGTGGTCGACAAGACAATAACGGCCATGGCCAAGGCTATTTTAATCATCACTGAGGGCCTTATGTTCGCCAAAACTCTTATCCGGATCTTCCACAATGCCTAGTTGGGGCCAGCTGGTCAGGGCCTTTTTTGCACTTTTTTTGCATTTGCTTTTTTGTGCAACCCCTCACTGGTCAAACGCGATGTAGATATCTTGCATGGAACAAAGGTAGGTCGCATCGGCTTGCAGCAGCCGCGGAGAGCCTCAGGGGAAAAATGGCCCACGAAACGTAATGGCTACAGTCACGATCCCCATTGTGGGCCGCCGGCATCGTTATCCATGTGGAACACCTGTGGAACACCTGTGGAACACCGGGCAATGAGCAAACAATGGCCAGATGGCCATGTGGGGGGCCCCAGGATCACAATGGCCAAACGCCTCGATTTCGCAATCATCATCTTGGTCAGCAGATTTGGCTCTCGATCGCCCTTCTGACACAGCTGCCATCACCTACTACGGATGGGAAATGTGGGGATCGGTCGGGATATGTGTTAAACCGAGCATATACAGCACGATTCCTGGCGAAACAGCCGAGGGAGTATGTCTGACTATACTCAAGTGTGTCTATTATAGCGGGCCAAATCTTAGATGCATGCCCTGCGAGCTAGATAGTCGGTCTCATTGCCTCATCGCTCACGATCGCAATGTACTACCACTAGTGGTGGTGTTAGTAGTGGTGGTGGTGGTGGCGACCAATGGCCGCGGCCTCATCATACTCACACATTTATGTATACTATAGCATACAGGGTCTAGACCTCAGGGTACACCAAGTGGCGCGGACGGTGGCTATAGGGGTGCCTCATGCATCCAGCGTAGACGAGATGTAGACGAGATGACCTTACGTTTCACCTTGTCATGTCTTGACAGTAGCAGAGGTTAAACGTTTAGCAACGCAAATAAAAATCGGTTGCAAATTAATGTAAACAATGAGGCTCATTTAATATAATGGCTGTGGGGCAAACAAACCTATTATTACTATAGCCCCATCACCGATCTCAGGGCCTGTCAATGAGCTCATCCAGGAGTACATACAGGAGGCATGCAGCTGCAGAATTTTATACGAACGACATCTTGCCAATCCCAATTGGGATCCCGGTTATCCGGCACGTTAGTACTGGGTAGGTTATAGGGGTATGGTGGAGGTTTGGTGGAGGGGCTGTGATGTGTCGGTGGTGTAGTGATTGGTGGTGTAGTAGTTGTAGGAGTAGTTGTAGTTGTGGGAGTAGGAATAGTGGTGGAAGTTGTAGAAGTAGGAGTGGTGGAAGTTGTAGAAGTAGGAGTGGTGGAATTTGTAGGAGTAGGACGGTGGTGGAATTTGTAAGGATTAGTAATAGTTGTAATAGTCGTAGTAGTTTTGGTGGTTGTAGTTTTGGTGATAGGAGTGATCGTACACAACGTCTGCGGTTGTTCCACACTTACGACAGTACTTACGAGTGTACCGTAAATCTGTACCAACTGCTGACCAGTGCTGACCAGTGCTGACAGTGCTGATACCTGTTTCAATTCTGTACCTATGCGTACAAAGTGCGTACCTAGTGCGACCTATTGCTGTAGTCTGTGCTGTTCATGATGTACCGGCTCTGACTCATTCTACAGCCAGTTCTACATCCAGTTCTACATCCAGTGTCCAACTGATCACTGATCCATTCTGTATGATTCTGCATGTAATACTAACACACTAACATTGGGGTCGGTGGACTCTCCAGGCCTCTTCGTGCTCGCCGCCATCACCACCCTGAAGCATAATGACATTGAGCAAGCATCGAACGTCCTCCACCTGGGCAGCATCAATCTTACCGCCATTGGGCTTGCGAGAAGCGTCAACAGCCTCAATCAGTCGCTTTACTACGTTGACAAGGTCCTCCATAAACGTATCCAGCAGGTCAATGGACATGTCGGCTCGCACCACTACTCGCAGCACTTCAACGTCTTCGGCGTTGTGGGGAAGTGGGTAGTTTGGTACAATGTACCCCTTGTTTCGCAGCATTGTTGCAATTGTGGCCTGGGGAATCTCGGGGTACTCCTTCTCAAACTCCTTTGAGAACTTGAACGAAACTACCGGGAGTCCTGGATTGTAGTAATCGTGGTCCTTGTGGGCGTCCTCCTTGACCTTGTACTCCAGACCCTCGTGGCCGCGCTTACGGTGGATGTCACTGAGAACATCAAAGTATCCAGTGGCCTCCAAAAACAGGGACAGAATTCGAGAATTGGTCAGCGACTGCCCGTGGTACTTGCAGTATCCCTCCTTTCCAAGTGCCACCAGGTTGTAGTACTGGTGGATCACCTGGTATCCGGGTCGACTGAAGTTGAGCGTGTAGCTCTCCTCATCACCACCAAGATACTTTAGAACAAACACCAGATTGTCGGGCAGGTACTTTTTGTCCTTCCACACAATCCAACCCACTCCGGCCACCGCCAGTCCAAACTTGTGGCCCGAGGTGGAGATTGACAGCACTCGGTCTAGCCGGAAATCCCACTTGACCTCTGGCTGCAAAAAGGGCGCTACAAATCCTCCCGAGGCGGCGTCTACGTGGATGGGCACGAACAATCCCGTCTCCTTCTCGTAATCGTCCAACACCTTGGACACTCCCTCCACGTCCTCGTAGTGACCAGTGTAGGTGGATCCAAGAATGACAAACACTCCAATTGTGTTCTCGTCAACGTATTCCCGGATCTTGGACACATCCAGACACGCCCGCGACTCCAAGGTCACCGGCACAATTCGAGCCTCTACATCAAAGTATCGGGCAAACTTTTCCAATGCCACCTGTGCATTGGCACCCATGATAATGTTAGGCTTTGTGGCATCGAGCCCTCGCTCCTTTTGCCTGGCCTCCCATCGACGTTTCATGGCCAGACCTCCCAGGTGGATTGCCTCGGACGATCCAGTGGTGGCAGTTCCGGTTCCTGTGCATCCCTTGGGAGTGTTCCACATGTGGGAGATGATGGACACACATCGCTGGTGAATCTCCATCAGCGCGGGGTACTCGGACGAGTCTGCCAGGTTCTTTGTGATGTTCTCCTCGGCCAATTTGAGGGCATGGGAAGTAATTCCCGTGTTGACAAACGACGCCATGTTGAGATGGGGTCTGCCGTCCAATTCCAAGCTGTTGTGGATCAGCTCGTACGCGCGACGGGGTCCCAGACCCTCATCAGCCAAGTGGAACTTTGGCACCGGTTCAACCGTCTGCAGGCCAAATCGGCTAGCTTGACGGTGACGATGGGAATCGCCTGGCATCTCAGCCTCCAGCCTAGCCAGAAGCTTTTCCGAGTTGACGTGGTGAAGCATTGTTTACTGTTTCAATAGCAAAGTAGGAGCCAAGTAAGTAGGATCGGTAGCTTATTGTTTGATGGACAAACAATGGGGGTTTTATATCCATTTTGCGGGCCCTTGCTGTCGGCCAGCAACGGTACTTGCGGCGCAGGGTCCGCATGGCCAAAATAACCCTGAAATGACAGTATCAGCCAACGGTAGCATGGCGTGTTTGATACGAGATGAGTCCGATTGAACGACTTGCACCATTTGCACTGAATGAACTCAACTCCGGAGTACAGTAACCCCAGATCTCTTAGACTTGGCATTCAGGGATTTCTGCGACACGCGGACCGTTCGGTCTCCGGAGTGTCCGGCCATGCGCAGAGCTGCGTACTAAGGCGGATCGATTGCGAAGAGGCATGACAAGGGGGACACGAACTGCGTAGGAGTCCGCCCTGGCCGAGGAAGGATATAGGGACAGTAGGAAAGCTGTATCCATAGGGTCTGTAAGATTGCTGTAGTTGTAGTTGTAGTTGTAGTAGTACTACCAGCAGTAGCTACTGGATCAATTGAGTCAGGAGTAGAAAGGGGGTGTGGAGATGGCATATGAACGGAGGCGGAGTGATCTGGGGGTACGTGGAGAAGAGGCGGTTGTAGGATCGCAGTAGGATCAGTGTAGGATCAGTGTAGGATGGCTCATTGCACCTCAGCGCTGCTCAGCACTGCTCAGAAATGGCCTGGATTATTTGGATAGCTAATTGACAGAAGTACAAGAGATCATCGGACCAATGCGTGGCCCAGTTAGTGCCACGAATCATTAAGGAAGAGGAGCGGAGCGGAGCTTTGAGTTGTATGGCTACTGTAGTCGGTGAAGTGATGCCAGGGTGCAATACCCGTTATTCTGGCTACAGTCCGTGACGCCAGAGTGTAATACCTGTAATACTGGCTACAATATCTGCAGTGCTGGCCACAATGTCACTATGCCTGACCAGTCTGTGATGCCTGAATGTCACCATTCCTGGCTACATTACGACGCCTACTGCAACGTGTCTAAATGGCACTACGGCCAAAGGCCTTTGCCAAAAGCCTCTGCCGGCACCCTACGCCTAGCCTACCGCACCTACTCTACTTTTTGTTTATGAAATCAATGAGATGGTTTAATCAACTTTTGGCTACTTAGTCGACCTTGTCCTCAAAGTTCTCACCCTCGACCAGATCGGGAATGGCCTCGTCCTCGGCCTCAGCAGCTCCAGGGACTCCACCGCCAGCCTTCATCTGCTCGGTCAGACGTCGAAGCTGCTCAATGTTCTCAGGGCTCATGGAAGAAAGAACCTCAGGCAGGAACTCAGTCATCTCCTTCTCCTGGGGAGTTCCGTACACAGCAAAAGTGTTGGCGGGCACAGATCCCTGGACGCGGGCACGAGGGAAGTGCAGCACCTTTCCGTCCTCTCGCAGCATGTTGACCTGCTCAATGCCGGGGATTGTCTGAGCGTTGAGCTTAGACATTGTGGACTGGAGCTTGGTGTCATCTCCGGTAGCCTTGTGAGCGGTACGCTTAACCTTTCGTCGGGGAGTTCCCTTTCCGCCAATGCGGACGCTCTTCTGGAGCCTGGCCAATTTGTCTGCGTCCATTGTTGATAGTTTTATACAAGAAGAAAGAATGAAAAATTTGTGTTTGCTTGTGTGAGTGGGTTTAGTGGGTGACCGTGACCACCAGTCACAGACCATGTGAGAGTCGCGTGAGACCGGTCACCTGATTTTCTTCGCTGGCCCCTGGCACGGCTCCCTTGTCCGGGGCCCCAACCAACCGCAACTGTCCATAAACGGTCCCGGTGGTCCATAAACGTTTTTGGTGGTCCATAAATAGAGGTAAAGCTAATCTGGCAACCCATTTTGATTGGATCTCAGATCCATAGTGCATGTACGTGCTGGTTTGGTACAATTTGTACAATCAGATGCCAAAATGAACCAAATGAACCACTATGGACCGTACATGCGGGACAGTCCAACAAGACATTGCTCCGCCTGGCTGATCCGATCTTTTTACAGAATGGCACTAGTAGATGATCTCTAGCGGTAAACGTTCAATTATTGCCAATTATTACCCAGTATAACCAAGTATAACCAACGTTTGCAACGATAGACAGCCATAACTAACAATTACATCAACCGGTTAGAGGCTCAGCCTACAGCATACTGAACATCTCGGGGCACTGTAAACGGAGGCAGGGGCACACAGCTACACTACAGCACATCGTTTCACCTTCAAGTACATACCAGCACCCGCCAAACCCGCAGTATTCCATTCTTACTGGCTAACATCCCCATCCAACCCATCACCTATTAATTCCTACCCTAATTCCAAGCCTAACTCTATCTATATCTCGGACCGTCCTGCCTCCCGAAGGAACGCTTCTTCTCCACTATCAGCCGCTCCCGTCGCCGCGCAGCATGAGGCACAATGAGCCCTATTCTTAGCAACACACCTCGGCCGGCCACGCACTGCATAGTATCGAATTAATCCCATACAATAATACAATTATCACAGCGCACCTTTGCACACACACTAATATTAGAAGATCCCTTGAAAATTCGCTGAAGCAATTACATGGGCCAAGTTTAAGCTCAGCTTAACGTATTGGATCCACCGTTCAGGATCCACCGACAAAGGCATCTAAACAAATTGCTTTTCCTTTTCTTTTCAGGGCGGGCTGTTAAAGTTGGCATTTTTGCGTATTCCGCATACGCAAGAACACACGCGTGCTGGACGGAAAAAAAAATAAAAAAAAAGGGTAGCATATCCCTGTTATCACCGAGTGTGTCTAATTTTTTCTTTGCTTCTCTTTCCACCCATTTTTTGGCCTGTTGACAGGCTGGTTGCTGTTATTGAACGTCCCGATCTCAAGATCCTTTGTGTTTGCTGATCTATCCTAACTTGCAGCAGGACCCAGCAGGACCCCTAAACAAGTAACCCTGAGACAGCCTCCTGGTCCAAGACATAAGGCACTCATAGTGCTGAATATATACCTTTTGTCGGAACAGATAGCGGACTGATACAACAACGAAAAGCTTAGTTTGCGCAACAACCAAAAAAGTTCTGACCGTAGATTATTTTGGGTACTTGACAGTGCTTGTCCGGTTGGATCCAAATTTTTTTCCCTTTCTCTTTGAGGCCGCCGTCTGTGTTTTGCCTCTCCGTCACTCGTTGGGTTGGTCTAACTCTCGTTCGTTATGGCCCTTTCAGTTCTTTGTGGTAAGTATCTTACAACAACAACAAATTTTGGTGGTTGCTAACAAAACAGTCGGGTCGAGTCCTTCGGCAATCTTTCTAACCTGGCGACTGCACGCTTCTTACGCCTGCCATGTATCAGTAGCATGGCCTGAGTTTGCCTCCCGCAAGTCTGTATCCATTGTTTCTGATAGATTTGGGGATCCAGTGTCCTTCACCCCCCATGTGGTGTTTGATTTTGCAAACCTAAAGGCCATCACTGGGCCTCCTTCTAAGAGTCCTTTTGTTCCTGGCAACAACAATAACAACAACAACAACAACAACAACAACAACGGCAGCAGCAGCAACAACAGCAACAACAACAACAACTCGGCTTCGTCGTCGTCGTCGTCCCTGGTAGATCCAATTAGTTCGACCCGACGGACCCCAGAATCCATCTCTCCCGAAAGTGGCCTCGACACTCGCTCGGCGTCTACGTTTGCTTCCTCGGCCTACTCCGCCTCCTCGTCAAACTCTGGCCTATCCTCGACCTCATCTGCTGAAGATGCAATCGCGTATGACGTTGTAATCTTGTCTCTACCATCCAGAAAGGCCCTCCCGAGCATTCTAAAGTCATTGTCCCATGTCATTGCCGCAAACCATACTATAGTCCTTGTCGACACTCCCCCAGGTTCTTGCGGACCCGTCCAGGGCGATGTTGCGGCAAAACTACCAAACAATACCGTACAGGCTATCATGTGTACTGCTCCCCTGTGCAGGGCTCCCTTGTCTCGACACCCTTTTCAGATTGTCCATTCCACCTCCGAAACAACAACATACCTGGAGCCGTTGCCCGCACACTTTTCCGAGGAAACAAAGGCAAAGTTTGGCGAGCTCATGAGCTCCCTTCAAAGCTCGGCCGTTGATGTCATTACCGTACAATCCAAACAAATCTTTTACCAGCTCCAATGGGAGCGTCTTATTCCCTTTGCAGTGTTTCAATCTTTGGCAGTACTGTTTGATGCCCCTAACATTGAACATATGGTAGCAAACAACCCCGCAGTCAAGCCCTTGTACATGGGTGCAATTGATGAGCTCATCTCTATCGCTTCCACTGCTCACGGGTGCAGCTTCCCATCCGGATATTCATCTCATATCATTGAAAATCTGGCACTTATCACCATTACCCCTGCATCGTGCCTCAATTCGGTGTCCCAAACTTCTTCGCAATCCACCGCTGCCCATTCCCTGCCTCTGGGTAACTCTCCTCTGTTGTATTATACATTTTTCCATTCCTTGCCAATCAGACATGACCTGTTTTTGCAAGTGCCTTTGATGCTGGCTGATACTCATCAGCTTGGGGCTCCTTACCTGGAAAGCATTTTTGCCTTTATGTCCCAGGTGGTGCACATTGACCGCCAGCCCACTGCGCTTTTCAGCAGGAACAAACCTCAAACGACTCCCCAGATGTCACCCCAAATGGCACCTCCTCAGATGGCTCCACCACCACAAATGGCACCCCAGATGGCACCTCAGATGCCCCCCCAGATGGCTCACCAAATGACTCCTCAGATGACCCCCCAAATGACTCCCCAAATGAGTCAGGAAGGACCATTCCCTCCCTCTCCAGGTGGTCCTCTTCAACGTGACAGCTCGTTTGTACGACCCAATCGAATGTCACGGTCTCGACATCCCTCAATGTCCATGGACCCCTCTGCAGATGTTCCTGGGCGAACCAGGCGCGCCTCTGCCACTCCTGCGCTGGCCCCTTCACGGGCAATTCGTCCCATGGGATCGCAGACTTCTCTCGGCACATCTCGAATGGGCGGTCCTGTGCCGTTTTCTCAGCAGCTTGATCTTGCAGATCTGACTATCGACTCGCTATCTTCGGGTAGATACGCAGGCATGGAGAACAACTCTCGAAGAGTGTCGGCCAGTATCCGCCAGGGATCCGCACCACCTTCTCGATCAAACTCTATTACCTCTGCCACTAACATGTATGATGCTGTCAACCGAATTCCGTCCAGTCCAACTCTCAGCACAATTGGGCCCGGTAGTATTCGCAACTTGCAAGGGCGCCATATGTCTACTCCTTCCATTGGTGGAGGTCCAATGCCCACCTCGGTTTCGTCTCCAGGAATTTATCAACAGCAAAAGTATCGACCAATGTCTGAGCAACGCGCGCGCATGGGTTATGATATTCCTGAGAACCAGCCAATGATGATGCAACCACCGCAACCACCACGGGCTCAGCGTCAGTCTTCCCCGCCTCGTCGACAGGAGAATTCTTCTCCTGAAAGGAATGGGGAAATGGCATCCGAAAGGCAATCGGAACGTCCCATCATGATGCCTGCTGATACTCGACCAAGACCTCAACAAGCTCCGGTTCAACGACAGGAGAGACCTGAACAGCACGCACCAGTTCAACGACAAGAGCAGAGGTCTGAGCAGCAGGCACCAGTTCAACGACAGGAGCAGAGACAGGAGCGGAGACCAGAGCCACGATCTGAACCGGTAGTGCAAAGGCCAGTTCAAAGAAAGGAACAGAGCCCTGAGCAACGACCAGTTCAAAGACAGGAGCAGAGCCCTGAACAACGACCAGTTCAGGGACGACCTCAGCAGATGCCCATTCCTGAAAAGGCACCTTCAAGAATGGCCAGGTCGGAGCAGCCTAGTCCCCCAGTCCAGAACACTGCCCGCTTGGACGGCCCCTCTTCTCTGGATCCCAAGTCTCAATCGTACAACATTAAGGATATTCCTAACATTAGGGATGTTCCTCTTGACCTGGAGCTCGATTCTATTTCTTTCCCTAGTGGACCGTCTCAGTCTGGTCCGGTCGAATTCAGATCCAGGGTTCCTGATAAGAGAGCTTCTAAGCAAATGGGTTCTGGAGTGCGACGAAAACCTGTGGGAGATACCCAAGGTTCGAGGGATCCAGCTCCTCAGCAGCAGAGGTCAACGGATAGACTCTATGACTACAAGGCTCCTGATGTTCGATACAAGTCGTCCAATGGAAGCATTCCTCGTCAAGTGCCTCAGGTTCCTCAGGTTCCCCAGGTTCCAGTTCAACCTCCCAAAAAGAAGGGCTTCTTTTTCCGCAAGAAGAAGAATGATGATTCCACTGCTGCTGCTGCTGCCGCGATCGCAGCTTCATCACGCTAACTGACGAACGAGTTTTGGAAGGCACAAAGGCCAAACGAAGAAGTTTCAATTATTTTTTTTTTTAAAAGTATTTATTATTTTGTAATAGATTAATTGTATCTGTTCTGGAAAAGAGACACTGAATTAAGGGAATCTATAGACTAGTTTGGATTAAGGAATGGATAATTGACTTCTATAGGTTAGTATGGAAAGCTGCCCCATTTGTCCTCGGGTTTGCTCGTAGAAGACGACATTGAGTTTGCTCTACTTCGCCTCTTTGTTGTGGATTGCCGGCGGGGTTTGCGGGACGAAGGCTTCTTTGTGCCTTCTTCAGCACCGGTTCGGTTACGTTTGCGGATAACGTCAGACTTGAGTGACAATGGTCTGATAACCCCATGAAGCTTAAGGAACAGTCCGCAAGCATTACACAGCGGCAATCCTTCTGGACTTCGGCGCCACAAAGGGGTCGTGCGAGTTCCGCAGTTTGTGCACCCAGTCGCGGACGCAGGAATCTTGTTATTGGCGCTCACGCTAGAAGAAGTAGTAGTAGCGCTAGAAATGCTTGACATGTTGGTGGTGCTGCTATGGCGCGTGGAGGGGACGCTGGAGCTCATGGGGGAATTGAACTTGCCCGGAGACTGAGTAGTTGTAGGAGACAAGAACGATGATGGGTCAGGCGACGCTATACCCGACGAGGTATTGTCAAACAACATGTCGTCGTCATACTCCTCGTCCTCCAGATCGTGGTCGTCTGGCCCGGAGAAGAGCTGGAACCCAGACCCAGGCACTGTCAACGGTATGGCTTGGGATGCACTAAAGGAAGATGCCAATGCAGTAGATGAGTTTGAGGAAGAAGTGGTCATTGACGGGGGTTGGGTGCCTCCAGAGGCAGAGGTAGCAGCTGGAATATTGTCCCAGGGAGCATTGAAGTAATCAAATGTCAAATAGGTAGACGACTTGTTCCTGAACAGGTCTCGATGGTCTATGAACGAGCCAGGCTGAGATGAGTGCGCTGCCGCTTGCTGTCCACTGCCACCACCAAACGAAGTCGATGGTAATGGTTGTGAAATGTCCCAAGGGTTTGCAGCAGTGGGAGTGGCAGACATTGCAGCAGGAGTAGATGCCGTAGGGGTGGTGTCGAGGGCCTCCATTGCCAATGGATCCAATGAAAAGAAAAACTCCTTTCCGGTGGGAGCGGACGCAGCAATTGAATGGCCGCTGCTGTTGGTACCGCTACCCCTGGTAGGTTTGTTATCACCAATGGTACTAGTGTTGGGGACTGAACCGAACAATGAATCGGAAGGCTTTGTAGTAGGAGGCCTTGATGAATTGAGGGCCGAACTGAGTGCAGAATGGGCCCTTGCCTGGGTATTCACAGGGTACCTATTAAAGCGGGTTGGCAAAGAGCTGCTCGGAGACTGAACTGCTGGAGAATAACTGCCAGACAATGGACTAGTATGATTCTGCTGGAAGCCTTGGCCGTGAGAAACCGCAGCAGTAGGAGCAGCAGTAGGAGCAGCAGTAGGAGCACCAGAAGTTTTGGTAGTAGCAGTGCTATTAGCAGTACTGGTCGTAGTGGTAGTGGATTGTGCTAACCGGCCAGAATAGGAGGGAGACCGCACAGATGTAAAGGAGCTACGAGGGCTAGGAGCAGAGGCAGCTATATTCATTTGTCCCTGACCCTGAGATCCCGGCCGTTGTGATGTGCGGGGGTTAGAGGATTGCGCCATCATTCGTAATTGCGACGCATAGTCAAAATCCCGTGTCGCTGACGTGACCGACGGTTGACGGGGAGTTATATTGGGGCCTCCGTGACGAGGACCCGCAATGTCCGTGGAAGACGACGAGGTATGGAGCAGACTGGGACCCTTTTGCACCTGAGGCGAAAAGTGATAGGACGACGCTGGGGAATCGGGACCTAACAGGTTTGTGAAATCAAAGTCGTCCAGCATTCCTTCGTGAAAGTTATCGTCAGGGTCAAGAGAGCGACCGTACGATCCATAGGATCCATTGGACCCGGGACCTCCGGTTCCATGAGCTCCATGGACTCCACGGACTCCCTGGACTCCCTGGGCTCCATGGAATCCCACGGAGCCATTGCTGTCGGGAGTCAATGGAGAGGTAGCAGCGTCGTGATTAATGGCGGATAACGACTGCTTGTACCATAAACGCCAGGCAAGGTTCTCGATGCGATGGCGGTTGGGCAGCTTGTAGCGCGCTTTAGTATAAAGCTTCCAAATGTTAGCCGGGAATTCAGGAGGGTCGTGGCCCACTTCGTTGGCCAATTTAGGTCCTGACGAGTACACTGGGTCCGACAATAAATCCAGAGGGTCTATCATCGTCATCGAGAGCTAATTACAGATACCAGATACCAGATAGTGAGCGAGATACAAAGCAGATACCAGGGAGATAGCGCTGTTGACAGATAGAGCAAAACAGCAACGGGGGTCCTGATAACAGTTACTGATCGAGAGAGTTGACCTATTCAGCACGCTTGGTCGGTCAACAACAACAAATTGACGACAATTGTGAACAAGTATAAACCACAAACACGGTCGCTACAACGGGGACACTTTTGTCTTTTGTTCATGTACGGGACTACTCTACCTCTGCTGCTTATCTAGCCAATTGCCAGACACCAGCGTCCACGGCCCAGGACCCTCTTATCTGTCTCCGCGTTCATTGGACGATAAGCCTCCGGGATTGGTCGGGATTCGTATAATGGGGTCCGATTATTTCCGCAGGGTCTGATAAGATCGGACACCGGGGTCACTCGGACTGGAAACTTGTAAACAACATGAAAAGAGACGGAGACGAACTCGTTCATAACTTGTTAATGATGGCATGGGTATGGAGTGGTTTAGTTGCTGTAGTGTAGTAGCTATTGAGATATGGCATATGACAGCTGTTAGCTGGTCCTTGATGGGTAATAGCAAGAAAGTGACGGTGTTCGGCAAATCCGAAGATGAAAGTGTGGAGCAACGCAGTTTGACGATCCAGGGCGGGTCCTGCGAGGACCCGGTTGTTTTAATATCCTACAGGGGTAGATAGCGCATATTGTCAGTTCGGGCAACTTGCGACTTTCTGTGCCGTAGAGTAAGATTATTGATGGGCGTAGGGTAAGATTATTGATGGAATGCATTATGTTGGAAGCGATATATATGATACGGTAACGCTCAATGACGCCAATGTTCGTCTACCTAGTTACTCTAGCTAGTTACAATCGTGTAGCGCGTGTAGCACGGACCAGGGTTTAATGCATCGTGACGACGTCGGATCTGATGCACCTTGGCCGGGAAGAAATCAACATGACATGAAACTGGAAATCTTTGTCCGGTCCAGATACGCATGGCTCGGGCTCGATGCACAGGGAGGTAAACCGGTAAATGATCAGCAACGGGCAACTTGCGTAGTTAACCGCCAGAAGCCACGACAGCGGCATTATCTACTCCTGACTTTCTGCCGAGCGCAGCATTGACAGTCTGTGAATTGAGTCCAATTCCATAGTCTACGAGGTCACTATCCGACTGTCAGGGTATCATTCGCTCGTGGTAATGGATGTAATTTCCACGGAAGTGCAGTACAGGCTGGAGGCCTGGGAGAATGTCGTTGGAAACAGCTTTGGAGTACTGCCTTGATTGAATTCAATATGCTACAAGCTCAGGGGCGCCGCACACCGCCTAAGATGAAGACTGGATGTCCTAACTCAGTCCTCATTATCATTCTATATATGATATATGGCCAGGTCAAAGCGAGAATAATCAAGTACTTGATCATAGGTTCATAACCTTCTGTGCACATACCGTGCTGCTCGCTCAGCGGCGGCTCGTCGGTTCTCTTCTCTGTTTCGGAAGCCTCTAAAAACTACCCTCAAGTAACATTGGAGCCGAACACTCCACTCCAAAGAGTTTCGAAGGGCCTCAGAGTTATGACCATTCTGACCATTCTGAAAATTTCTTAGAAATCGTTCAAGCTCCAACAGATAGGCCTTGTCCTCTGGCAGAGCCCCCCAATTTTCTAGCAGCTCAGCATTATGGGCATTCTCTTCCCTCAGAATCCTGTCAAACTCTTCAAGACGATCCAATGTCAAAAGTCCAAGCCTCAATCTCCCTTTTAAATAGAAATCAAGTCGTTACAACCGTGGCATTCTTCATTTGCGCAAGAAGAACGGGATCTTCAATCCAATCCCAGCGGAATTTGCCCTGCTCGGTTGAGAGGCTATGAAGCTCAGCAATGCGCCAGTCGGGTTTTGTAGCAACATCTGTTAGATGCTCAGATTTCCCCCGCAAGTCCATTTACAGCATTGAGAGGCACAGTCAGGCTAATATCATCTCGAACACTATATCCAAAGGCAACAGGGCCCAGTACTGCTGCCGGCCGAAGCGATTGCTTGAAAACCAACCCTGAGACGGTAACTATAGCATCACTCAAACTTGCCTTGTTAGCAGTATGCCCTTCCCCATCCATACGCGCGAGAGTGTTTTCGTAGAATTGAGTTTGTTGTATGAAACATTCTCGATTGGCCATTATTTCGGACATGTCAATTTTTAATCCTCTTTCTGTAGATATAGCATACGGTCCCTCATTTTCCAGTGCTTGAAGACGGTCGCTGTACTACAAAATAGAGTCATTCATTCGCTGGAACCGCATTAAATTTTCTGGGGTTAACTCATCCGCAGAAAGTGCTCCAACATTTTGATCCGGGTGATCCATCAAGAACAGGATCAGACGCAAATCGATCAGCCAGCGAAGGCACTTGTACTTAATGACGAGACGTAGACAGTGCACGACCCAGTCATCTGCGTGATGCTCTTCTAAAAGCCGAAGCAAGTTTTCGACCCGGCAATCGAATTGGTAAAAGACGATTGATAACGTTTCTTGCCGGAGTTGTACTGCTAATACTGACTCGACAAGAAGCTTTGATCCCCCGAGCCAACTTTTCGCATTCATCAAGAGGCTCTCAGCGCTTTGAGTCTTTGCCACTCCTCCGATGGAAGTGTGTACGATTTCCTGATCACAGGCATTCGAGATTTTGAGCCTGTATTGTGGAATGCACGAGAAGTTCGGACTTTTTACAATTGTAGCATTCCGGGAAACCTGGTTATTAGTCAATCGATGGACGATTTGTGCATCCAATTGAGAGTAAGCTGATAAACAAGCCTTTATAATACTGATGGAATTCAGAGGCGCAAGCATGTCTATTGAAGCGGCGAGAGCAGCAGAAACTGACATATTTTCCCTTCTGAAGGACATTTGATAACAATTATACAAACCCCAGGCTCTCCTGAA
Organism: Blastobotrys raffinosifermentans; assembly: GCA_003705705.2. Lineage (NCBI taxonomy): Eukaryota > Fungi > Ascomycota > Dipodascomycetes > Dipodascales > Trichomonascaceae > Blastobotrys > Blastobotrys raffinosifermentans. Next base: position 71,740 of record PPJH02000030.1, read on the forward strand.
GCAGTTTCCAAGTTCAAGCGCCCAGTCAAGCGTTTCACTTGCGCTAGCACCATTTTCTATCACAATGGTAACGGCCCTATATGGGCGGTGCACATGACTACTCAAGTAATTATTCAGCTCTGAGATAAATCCTCTGCCCTTCCGGTAACGGAAGAAAACGCTGCGTTGTGCGTCGTCAACATCTGGAAATAGATACTTTAAATAGGGTCTAAGTTGTTCGGAAGGCTCGTGAGGTCCCATATATTTGGGCAGCTCATCTGGGGACATCGCTTCAGGTTTCATCATTGTTGATACGAGGTAGAGCCAAAATACTAGCGTGGTGAGGAATTAATATGATTTTGGTGTAATTTAAGGATAAGGTCACGGTTTAGGCTAAAAGGGTATGGTTAAGGTTCCCAGGGGCGCCGCAGATGCATGCGTATCAATGCGGTAGGAGGTAGTGATCAGCAACGTTGTCCTATCATCAACTAGTGTTCTTGCGTCTTTTACTCCACTTGTTCACCTTTGGTTGCTTTGCGGGCTCCTTCATTGGCCGGTTGGTGTGCTGGGCTACAAATGTAGAACCACCGTATACACAGCTGTCTGTATTGGGACATTGACCGCTGCGCACCGCTAGGCACCTATGGTAAATTGCGAAAGAGGTAAGAAAAGCATTTTTAACCTAGGTTGAGTGCAACATTTAGACTAAGCCAGAACTATTGAAGCGATGTTGGTCTACAGTAGTAATCGTTCTAACTTTCGAATTTCATCGGCTGCCATCGGCTTACTTGGACTGTGCATCTAATGCACAGTGCTGCACCAGTCGCAAGGCCAGTCGAGTGGAACTAACCATGATTAATTGAAGGTACCGGCCCTATTTCGCTATTCTATTCGCATTTGTCACTGTGACTGCACTTCCGAATATATCCACAAACGCTTCGATGGCCCCTAATATGCCCACAAGGCAATTGGAATTGAGCCACAATGTATCTGACCGTTTAATGCCTTGTACCTTCGTTATGGAACACCCTTGTCGCTGACTGCAACCCTGCTTCATGTGTGCTCCTGGATTTATCCGATAGACTGGAATGCTCGAAGAATGTTACGTGGGGCCGAACACATCTGGCTCAACCATACATGATCCTTTGTGAGCCAAAGAACGGTCCATCAGGCATTGGCTCGGCTCTGGCGAGACACTAGAGACAAATCAGCTGACACCGCAGTCGCTACCACTTACTACTAGAATCACTAACAGTCACTACAAACAGGCACTGTGAACAGTGTCTACTAACATTCAGTCCCACGTACCACGTACCACTCACTACCTGTCTCTACCAACATTACCACTACCACACTGAATTCACCGTTCTATGCTTGCTTTAGCTGCAACCCATCAGCAACTTGCACCGGACTGCAATTACGTCACGTTTGGGGAGCACTCCCGCGCATGGAATAATAAAAAAGCGAAAAAGCGAAATTAAACACAAAAGCGTCGGTAAACCTAATTGTGAAAAAATCCCATGCATCCAACCCAGTTTCCCCAACCGTCTGTTTGTGTATCGGTTCCTTGTGACAAACACAAAGCCGACAAAACTGGGCGCCCGAGACGGTCTTTTGTACGGTCGCGATGCGGCTTGGTCAGGCAATTTTAAAACGCACCTTCAACCCCTGTAATGCAGGCCAAAAAATCACCTAAAGACGATCCCTAAATCGGCAGGTAATGAATTACATCCCACTCAACGATGACCCTTTTGCTAAGGCAGTGGGGACGGATAAGCTGTACGTTTCCGTTTGTGCATGTGGGTTGTTGTCCCCCGTATTGGAGTAGTAGGCGGGCGTGATACGTGCATACGGGAAGGTAGTAAAAGGCAAATACAACAGCCTTCAGGGGTAGGTAGCAAGTTGATAGCGGCAGACAGCTCAACCGGCAAGGTAGCTCTGCAGTCAGGAGCAGATAACAGTTGGGCAGGCAGCAACAAGTAGCAACAAGCAGCTGGCAACAAGGACCATCCCAAGCGGTTCATTGGCCAGGGGGGGACCAGGACCCTATTCTCGTTGACTTGCACACAACAAGTGACCCTTGGTTCATTTCCGACGCATGCCCCACCAACGGGTTTGAGTGAAACAAGCGTAATTAATTAAATCATCCTGCTTATTTTAAGACATGAAAATAGGGCAGGTTGCGGTTTCGTTTACGGACAAAATGAAGACCATTTGACGGAAAAGGCCCATTGAAAGGTAGGGTTCAGGGCTCAGGGGACCATGGTTGGGGGTGCAATTACGTTTAAGTTTAACTAAATTCCACAGTTTGGTTAAGGTTATAGGTTATGTGCGTATGATACGGTACATTTCCCATGCTGCGTAAAGCCTGACCAGGCATTTAATATGAGATAAAAATACTCCCCTGTCCCCTCCCCCTCTCATGTTGGTTTCGGCGATCTATATAATGGACTGAGGTCGCCACTTTGCGACAAATGCTTCAAATGCTTCGGCCCCCTACTCCTCCCGGACAGGACCAGGTGCACCCGTCTGGTCCTGGTGGTGGTGGTGCTCCAATACCGTATTCACCTCCTTCACCTCCTCCGACTCGACTGCCCCCGGTGTCTACGTTTGTAGATACTGCAGAGAAGTTTACAAAGCCCATGCCGTTTTTTTCACCGGCTCATCAATCTCATCAGGTTCCTCAGGTACCACAGGTTTCTCAGGTTCCTCAGGTTCCTCAGGCTGTTCATGCACCTAAGGCTTTTCTCCACCAGTCGCCCCAGGGTCCTACTCCTGCTTCTCAGATGCACCAATTACATGCGAGCCGTGGTCCATCAGGTCCCCAGTTGGGTTCCCAGTTTCATCCTGCTGCAGGTTCCCCCCAAATTCCTCAGGGACCTCACTCACCAATTCATACCCATGCTACTACTAACCCTTCACATCATGCTAACCCATCTCCCTACTATGCACCTCATCACAACTACGCACAGTCGCCGCCAGGCACTACTCCTGCCCACTCGCCGGCCAACCACAACTATGTGCCCTTAGCATCTCAGTCTCCGCCAATGTACCGTCCGGGACTATCGTCAACGGCGTCGACCGTTTCACCCACTTCAAACCCCCCTCCACCATCGCAGCCCGTATTCCAGTACCACTACCGTGGGCCAGTGGCTCCAGTGGCTCCAGTTGGCGGTCCTCCTGCACCGTCGGTGCATAGTGGACATGGTGGAATTTTGGGCCCTCCTGCGCCAGTGCCGACGTCGTATCCGTATTTCGACAACAATCGTCATGTCAAACCCAAGCGCAAGAGGGCGACTTCATACCAGGTCAACAAGCTCAATCAGGTGTTTGAACAAACCTTTTTCCCGTCGTCGGAGCTGCGCCTGAGCCTAGCCATGGAACTGGGTATGACCCCGCGAACGGTTCAAATATGGTTCCAGAACAAGCGTCAAGTGTGGAGGTCTGAACACAATCGGTCCATTCCTCGTAAAGGGTCCCGACAAGAGCAAGACCAAGACCAGGACCACTTTAAGGAAGAATCCACTTCCGACTAACAGAGACGACAGAGACGGAACATGACTAACGACTAATGACTGTGTTTTTTTATTTAATATGATTATGACTGATGAATTGAATGGTTTAAGGTATCACAAGTAGTAATAATGGCTTCTAGTATTTCACAGGTAGTAATAATGGCTTTTAAGGTATGTCATAGTAATAATGGCTTAGTATTTCACAAGTAGTAATAATGGTTTTAAGGATGTCACTAGTAATAATGGCTTAGTATTTCACAGGTAGTAATAATGGCTTAGTATTTCACAGGTAGTAAAGTAGTAATAATGGCTTTTAGTATTTCATAGGTAGTAAGGTATCACAAGTAATTGTTTTCAATATGGTTGTTTGTATTGTACATCTATGACCAAATGCATAATGCTTTTAGGCCACCAAAGCGCACAGCGCAGCTCCTACTCCAGATCCGTCTCGGGCCAATCCAATAGTGACTCGCTTCTCGCCCTCAGTGCCTAGACGAGTCTTGCGGAGAGCCTCCCGCACCATCTTTTCAAAGTTAGGGTAAAACTCCACCACGGAGCCATCAGCTCCAATATCAATCTCACCCTCAAACTTTTCCAGGGCGTTTGTGTGCAGAATCAATCCTGCCAAGGGCACTGCTGACAGAGTGGCAGAGCGCCGGCCAATTGCGTGGGCAAGCAGCTTGATAGCCTCCAGCTCCTCCTTTGGCACCGAGCTGTAGCCCAAAAAGTCCTCTACTACCCTGGCAGTCTGGCTCAGGTCAGAAGACTGGTCGCCGTCAATTCGCGAAGGCACCGAAGTGTCAAGAGACCACTCAGTGTCGAGGGCCTTCTTTGTGGCAGAAAGTCCCTTGAAAAGGACCCCCTTGTCTCGCAGCTCCACAAGCACCAGACGCAGCAGCTCTCCCAGGAACATTCCTGAAATGCGCTTCTCAAACATGTGGTATCCAGGGTTGGGGGTGCGCTCGTTCAGAGCAGTGTCGAACCGGGTGTTGGGAATGTGGTTGAGACGGTTGTCAAACGAACCCCATTCAGTGTTAATAACCATAATCTTGTCAGTGATCTCGGGGTGAGCGGCAGCATCAAACTTGGGAATGGTCTTGATCTTCTCAGAGTAAGCTCCGTTAGTACCAGTTCCAAAGATACATCCCACAAGGGTGCGACCGGACTCGGCCTTGGTATAGGATCGGCTCATGAGGGTGCCGACGGTGTCGTTGACCAGGGCAGCGACATGCACAGGCAGCTTTCGGCTGTGGAGAGCGGCCTGGAATTCTTCGACGATATCCTTTCCAACAGCGTCCTTGATATCGAAGCCCTTTGTCCATCGGATCAGCTTGCCCTTGTTGAGGGAGGTCTGGTCGACGGGGAAAGAGAAGGTAAAGCCCATCTTAAACGGGTCGCCGAAGGGGGCCTTTGACACCCCGTCATCTTCAACAAAATGCTCGCCGTGGTGCTTGCGCAAAAACGCTTCAACCTGGCTGGCTAGATAGTCAAAAAAGTCTTTGCAGCTGCCTACCATGAGCTCCTTGGGCACGGAGGACTTTTCTTGGTTGAGCGAGTAGGTGGAATCTCCATTGAGAGTCACCGAGCACACTCGGAAGTTTGTTCCTCCCAGGTCAGAAGCCAAAAAGACACCCTTTTCCTTACCGGTAGGGATCTTGGTCACAAAGGTGGGGATCATTGGCATTCCTAGGTCAGTATGGTGACGGAGACCATGCTCGGTAGCCCAGATAAAGTGGTCTACACAGTCATTGAGACATTCGTCTGATATTTCAAACTCTTTGGCAATCTTCTGGGCCTCTTCAAGGACGGACATTTTTCAGCGGTGATGGTCAAGTGGTAACAAAGTGGTCACAAAGTGTTATATAGACAACAAAGCCGGTCCTTTTGGCTGGTTTTTCAAATACGATGAACAAAGAGGACAGCAAAAAATATTGGTTTCACCGAATAGGTAGTGGTAGTGCCACTCGGGTTCAACACGTTACAAGTAGAGGTATGTGTGTGTGGAGAGAGAAAGGTGGAGGTTAATGGAAGAATTGGTTATGCAACTAAATGCGGTAACCTGGTGATGAAATTGTTGGCTACATGAGGTCAGTCCGCATTTATATAGGTTGGGGCGAGACACAGGAGGTGCGGCGGGCGGTTGAGCCGGCTTAGTTGCTGTTACGATAATTGACTATAGGGCGGGACCACTGGGGGAAAAGTTACCGAGATCTGCCCATGGGGCCCCAGTAAAGACATGTAGAAAGTAGCACCACTCTGGGGGGGTGGCCCTGACCGGCAACTCCCGAACTAATGCTGGCGTGATCGGATTTATTTGCGGAAAAAAGTTCCAGTGTATGCGCAAGGGCCCAACGGCTGCGGCTGGGAGTTTTTCCGGCCAATCAGACAGACAGGGACAACGTCAACCCCGAGAGAAAATGGATGCATTAGAGCAGGGTCGTATCTGGGTGAGGTGATGGTGTTCTGGTGAGGTGGTCTGGGTGAAGTGGCCTGGTGAGGTGGTCTGGTGAGGTGATTTTGACTGCCATCCGTCAGTAGTAACTGTGGATGGAGTAGCTTGTCGTCGGTCACTTTGCCGATCGGGCCTACCCGGGAGCGGATTAACTCGGCCCTCGATAATTACTGGAATTGTAAAGGCACTGTAATACGACACGGACAGGACGACGCTGCGGATTAATTGATGGCGTAATGTGAGGCAGACTGTCTATTGGCTGTTGTGGTCTGTGGTCTGTGGTCTGTAGTCCATTGTGTCCATTGTTAAGATGGAATTGTTCAACATTAGAACGGCTACCTTCAATGTCTAAGCCTAAAGCCTAACGAGAAGCCTAAGTAAAGTCTAACTACTAGTCTAACTAGTCTAACTAGAACCTAAGCAGGAACCTGGGTAGAAGCCTAGCTAGAACTGTCGAGATATACTATGTGTATGTGTTGATAGCTCTGCAATGCTGTATATTCTGGCGCTGCCGGCCATTGGTGCAGGTTCATTCATCTGGCTATAGCTCATGGCTCATGGCTCATAGTCATGGCTCAATGCTCGTTACGTAGTACTACTAACAATTGTCGCTACAGTGGCACAATGTGCCTCCAACAGAAGCTCAACTGGCCAACTGACGTGGTGCTAACCTCTCCACTGGCATTAATACCATGGCACAGGACAGCCAGGACAGCCAGGGACAAAGGCAATCAGGAAATCAGGGACTACCCGAGACAACGACAACCAGGACAACAGACAGACAGGACAACTAGAACCAAGCAACTAACCGGGTCACAGACAAAGGTTCTATGCATTCACAAACAGCCAGCCTCTACTCTATTCCCTACTGCCAGTCCTACTCCCCTATCCCCTACTGCTACCTGCACTACTGCACTACTGCCTACCCTAATATCCCCTATTTCGTATTTACTATAGTGCCCCTATAGCTTTGTATTATTAGCGCCGCATCCCGGGGCGGCGGGCCAAACGCGAACAGCGGCAGCCCCTGAGGTTGTGTGTTGCCCCGGCAACGCGCCGGGTAACACAACACCTAACCCTCGCGTAATGTTTACACTCCATCTTTTCACCTTCACCTCCTACCGCGACGACACAACACAAGACCATGAGAGAAGTAATTAGCATCAACGTTGGACAGGCTGGTTGCCAGATTGGAAACTCGTGCTGGGAGCTGTACTGCTTGGAGCACGGCATTCAGCCTGATGGTTACCTGAGCCCTGAGAAGAAGGATGGCCCCCGCGACGAGGGCTTTTCGACCTTCTTTTCCGAGACTGGCTCGGGCAAGTACGTGCCCCGAACAATCTACGTTGATTTGGAGCCCAACGTGGTCGACGAGGTCCGTACCGGAACCTACCGAAACCTCTTCCACCCCGAACAGCTCATCACCGGAAAGGAGGACGCCGCTAACAACTACGCCCGTGGTCACTACACTGTGGGCAAAGAGCTCATTGACCAGGTCATGGACCGCGTGCGTCGCGTCGCTGACAACTGTAACGGTCTCCAGGGATTCCTGTTCACCCACTCGTTTGGCGGAGGAACCGGATCTGGTTTCGGTGCCCTGCTGTTGGAGCGCCTGTCCGTAGACTACGGCAAGAAGTCAAAGCTCGAGTTTGCAGTGTACCCTGCTCCTCAGAACTCCACCTCGGTGGTGGAGCCTTACAACTCGGTGCTGACCACCCACACAACCCTCGAGCACTCGGACTGTACCTTCATGGTCGACAACGAGGCCATCTATGACATGTGCCGACGCTCCCTGGACATTGCTCGCCCCAGCTACGAGAACCTGAACCGTCTCATTGCCCAGGTGGTGTCCAGTGTCACCGCTTCGCTCCGTTTCGACGGTTCTCTCAACGTGGACCTCAACGAATTCCAGACTAACCTGGTTCCTTACCCCCGAATCCACTTCCCTCTGGTCACCTACGCCCCCGTGCTGTCGGCAGCAAAGGCCAACCACGAGGCAAACTCCGTGCAGGAGATCACAAACGCCTGCTTCGAGCCCACTCACCAGATGGTCAAGTGCGATCTCCGAAACGGAAAGTACATGGCTACCTGCCTGCTGTACCGAGGAGACGTGGTCAACAAGGACGTCCAGCAGACCGTGGCTGCCATCAAGGCCAAGAAGTCCATCCAGCTCGTGGACTGGTGCCCTACTGGTTTCAAGATTGGAATCTGCTACCAGCCTCCTCAGTACGTGCCTGGTGGAGACTTGGCCAAGGTTGACCGAGCTGTGTGCATGCTTTCTAACACTACTGCCATTGCCGAGGCGTGGTCTCGTCTGGACCACAAGTTCGACCTCATGTTCTCCAAGCGAGCCTTTGTCCACTGGTACGTCGGAGAGGGCATGGAAGAGGGTGAGTTCTCTGAGGCCCGAGAGGATCTTGCTGCTCTTGAGAAAGATTACGAGGAGGTTGGTGCTGACTCTACCTACGACGATGAGGAGCCCGAGTACTAGTTTAATGAGATACCATAAACTCTATAAGGTTATTGCAGGTTTGTTTGTTACCTTGTTTGTTACCATAGGATGTCAACTTTTAAAGATATTATCCATTATCATTGCACCAGGTTCTGTCGAAGGTTACTCTTGTATCGACTTTGAGCTCGATGCCACCATCCTTCGGTTTGGTCATATGGGCCATTGTCTGTGCCTTCTGCCTGACGGTCCTTGTGTAGTACATCGCACCATTGTGCTGCTCTCATGCTTCGAATTCTTTCAATGTACCACATGGACACCATCTTCTGGTCATCCTTTCTTCCTGACTCCATTCCCTTTTCTTCCCTCAACTTGTCTACACTGTCGTCATCTTCTCGATAGTCTTTAATTGGTCGTCCGTAGCTTACTGATGTCGATAGTCCACAGTACTGACGATAATCATCGTATCTCAGCATCAAGCAGTCTGCTCGACCATTGCACTCCATAATGCAGTCGTCTACCGACGCATAGGGTTTTGAATCTGCATTGTTATCCGGATCACTGTCGGTGAACAAGCTGAATTCCACCTCCTTAGCACCATTGTCCCATCCCTGCCTCAATTTTCTTCCGATATAAGGTTTAAAAAAATCATTGTACAAATCCCGGTACAGAATCTCTCCTCCAGCTATGCCCCGATCTTTTTTGATCCGTTCATACTCCCACATTATCTCGTGCTCTTTCGGTGTGACATGGTGTAGCGTCACAATTGGCTGGCACCAGTTGACAGGGCCTGCGGGAACGTCCCACAGTGCTTCACCTTGAAACCTTGCATGAGGAGCCCGGTAATCCATCTCATAGCCAATTACCTCGCGCAAAAACACTGCAATCATGTAATCTCCACAGCATTCGTCATGAGCTCGGCGAGTATAATTGGCAACTAACTCTTCGGCGTCATCACGGTCAAACACCTTGCGAAGAATTTCATTTGATAGTACTATTCCAGAGCCCCCATGAGCAAAAACATGCTCCAGGCCAGCTACTGCAGATCCAGTATACAGAGGCATTGCGGGGTTCATGATGGCAAGAAAGGCCATCAAATTGTCCGCTAGCACTGCAGTGTCATCATCAATCATCACATACCAATCCAACTCTGGAGCAGATTTGTATGAATGATAAAGCATGAGAATGTTCTTGTACTTGTCTAGCGTCCACCCTCGGCCCAAATCTGCGTCGGATTGCCATGGCATGCTGTGGTCCTTCCTAGACGCCAGCACCTGGCGATACATGTCAAAATTGTCCGACATTAGCACATCCTCTGGAGCATGGTCCAAGATGTCAATCACCTCGTATCCGCCAATTGACCCGGCGCTGTCTGAATATATTGCAAAATTGGGGAATCTGGTCAGTGTGGTCAAAAAGTGGATTGGCAGTCTGTCCCACATTGTATTTGCTCCGGTCTTTATCATTAGCATGACTCTATCAGCATGTTCTGGGTAATCTTGTACAATTGGCAGTCGAAATTTCACGGGCTTGTCTAACTGATGTCCTCGGTTCACGACTACTGCTGGTCCCAAACTATCCGGCGGTGGTCTCCAAATATCTTCACCAATGTACCTATTGGAGTCTGGATAGGTATGAAAATAGGAATGGGCAGGCTGCTGATTGGACACTGGAGACCTGCGCCTGGGGAGCCGGGGAACAAGGTACAGCACAATGGCCGAGAGCACTAGCGCTGACGCTAGATTCAACACCCGCCGCTTGTGCACTCGGTACACAATAACCATGAATATACAATTGTGTACATGGTGTTATCAACACCAAACGTGTTGAAACCGGTGCCCATAATTTGACCCAGATTAAGGTTTCAATCGTCATATTATGGTCATATTATGGTCATGCTTTAGTCATCCATAGCATTATGTGATTGGAGTAGACTTGACTGGGATTCTGCAACGGAGCAGAGAATTGATGAGAAAGAGGACGTTGTTATCCTCTGCAACTGTGTCTTCGATAGCACCTTGATCACCATGATCCATGAACCGTCCACCTATAAAACACGACTATGAGCAACTATAGATTATAGTTAGAGCTAATTTTGGAAATACATGAATCTTCAACAGCCAAGGGAGCGCTGGCAGAATACTGATCAGTCTAGCAGAGTTGGTCTCTTGATAACGACTCGAGATCTGCCGGACAGGTACGAGTCAGACATGAGCCGCTTCGGCATCTCCACAAGATTGAAATTTGGCCCACGGAGTGACACATTCTTAACATTATCTTGAAAATGCACAAATACAAGGCCTGCTTGTTTGATATGGATGGGTTGTTGATCAACTCGGAGGACATTTACACCCAGGTGACAAACGAGTTGCTGGCCGAGCACGGCAAACCCGAGCTGCCCTGGGACGTCAAGATCGAGCTTCAGGGACGCCCTGGTCCAGATGCGTCTCGCAAGTTCCTGGAGTGGGCTCAGCTAGACTACACCCCCGAGGAGTGGTTTGCCATCACCACCAAGAAGCAGACCGGTCGCTGGAAAGACACTCAGTTCATGCCTGGAGCTCTGGAACTGCTGAACCATCTCAAGACTAACGAGATTCCGTTCGCCTTGGCTACCTCTTCTCACCGCCGAAACTACGAGCTCAAGACTGGCCACCTCCGCCACGGATTTGATCTGTTTGGAGATCACATTGTAGTCGGAGATGATGCTCGAATTCCAAAGGGTCGAGGCAAGCCTAACCCTGATATTTGGCTCGTGGCTTTGGAATCGCTCAATTCAGAGCGCCGAACTAAGGGTCAGGAGGAGATCAAGCCCGAAGAGTGCCTTGTTTTCGAAGACGGAGTACCTGGAGTGGTTGCAGGTAAGGCAGCCGGTGCTACAGTTGTCTGGGTTCCTCATCCCAAGGCCCTGGAGGTGCTCAATGGAAAGCAGCATGAAATTCTTCCTGGCCATGAGGGAGAAATCCTGGCTTCTCTAATTGATCTCGACAAGACAAAGTACGGATTATAATAGATGTACAATAGAGTGCAATGGATGTACAATACAAGTACAATGGATGTACAATAAAGTACAATAGGTGTACAATACAAGTGCACTAGATGTAATCAACAATGACCATTAATTGAAAGAATTGTAATTGTATCGTTGAGGTAATGTACAAAGGTATCGATATACTGATGAATTTGTTTTACATTTATGCCCCTGTATAAAAAGTTGATTTTTTCTTCTGTACTTTCACCGCTCTGTAGTCTACAGTCTACAGAGGAGCATTGCGGAATAGATATGAAACGGACTCTCCGTTGTGCAGACGACGAATGGATTCGGCAAGCACTCCAGAGACATCAATGGTAGCCAGACGAGGGCACACTTGTTCCTTGCCCTCAAGGGGCACAGTGTTGGTGCACACAACGCTGTGAAGCTTGGACTTGTTAATAATTTCAGTGGCCTTTCCACTCAGAATACCGTGGGTAACAATGGCCACCACACTCTGAGCTCCGTGATCCAACAAAGTCTCGGCTGCCTTGGCCAAAGTTCCACAAGTATCAGCCATATCATCTACCAGAATACAAATCTTCTCACTAACGTCTCCGACCAAGACCATTCGAGACACCTCATTAGCGCGGGCTCGCTCCTTGTGAATGAGAGCAAAGTTCAGATCCAGGCGGTCAGCCAATGCGGCCGCTCGCTTAGCTCCACCGGCATCAGGACTCACAATAATGGCATTCTTATAGTCAATTTCCTCTCGAATGTATCGTACCACCGAGGGCTCGGCGTACAAGTTGTCCACGGGCACATCGAAAAAGCCCTGGATCTGGGATGCATGCAAGTCCATGGTGATAACATGGTTACATCCCGCAGTCTGTAACATGTTGGCCATTAGCTTTGCAGTAATAGGAGCTCGAGACTTGTCTTTGCGGTCCTGACGAGCATAGGGAAAGTTGGGCAACACGGCGGTAATTCGGCGGGCAGAGGCAGTCTTACAAGCGTTAATCATAATGAGCAGTTCAAGGATACGATCGTTAACGTCCCCGGATCCAATCTGGGTAATAATATATACATCCTCGTCTCTCACGGACTCTCCAATGGTGATTGAAGTCTCCCGGTTGGAATCTCTATAAATGTTGACCTTGCACAGGGGCATTCCGAGGCGCTGGGACACCAGCTCGGCCAGGCCTCGGTGCACATCTCCTGCTAGCAGTTTTATTGAGTTTGTCGACATGGTTTGTCCACTGCGAAAGAATTGAGTCCGATCCAATGGTTTGTCGGATAATCGTGGGGCATTTTTTTTATCTTTTCAAGCCGCTTGACGCCGCCACATGTGCGGTGCACCTGTTCGCCGCATTAACCCGAGGCGCACGTGATCCAGGAACAAGTAGGGTCTGTGCACTGTATTCTACAATAGAATCAACTATTAGCACAATTCGGAGAAATTGTGATGCAATTATTATTTTATTACTTCTTACTTTTGCCATGCTTTTTGGATTTCATGACCACTTGGCCCTCTCGGGCTTCTTCGTTGGATGCCAATTTGGACTGGGCGTCCAGGTAGAACATTAGATCTCGTAGCTGCTCTTGAAGGTCCTTGACCTGCTGGTCCTTTTCCTGGGCCTCTTTCTTTGCCTGGTCTAGTCTTTCGACCATTTGTCGTGCGAGCACCTTTTCGTCATTGTAGCTCTTTAGTAACTTTTGGTACATTTGGGTTAGTGAAGAATTCTTATCACGGGCTTGTTGCAGCTCTCGACGCATTGGAGGGAGCTCTGAATCATGGGCCATCTGAAGCTTTTGCACCCGCTTGGTGAGCTCCTGTAGCTGAGCTTCTGCATTTTCCGCCCGCTCGGATGCTTCCTTTGCTCGGTCCGCAGCGCTGGAGAACATGTCTTCGTAGTACGTGCGCTGGGATTCCAATTGCGAAGTGAGCAGCGCAGTGTACTGCATGCTGAGCTCTTCAATCTTTTTTGGGTCTGATGCTGATGCCTCAGCAGATGTAGATGACGAGCCACCGTCCATGGCACCGTAAGATCCATTGGATCCTCCGGGGCCACCAGGGCTGGGGCCGGGAAGTTCCACTAATTTTCCATCGGCCTGATTCTGCAGTAATCGATGCACGTAGCCATCATTGGCATAGTCCCACACCCGCTGGGTGTCAATGTTCATGGCATAGCAATGGCCAGTAGCTACGTAGTGGTCAAATGCGTGAGCCAAATCGTATCTACCACAGCCAGTGTGCCCACATACCAGGCAACTCCACAGGTTCTCTGTGGAATTGCAAACATGACAATGAGCTTGAGGGTCTCCGGGGGCACGGGCCCGGTCCCTCTGAGAGTATCTACATACAGGGCATGATCCGTCACCCCATTTAGACAAGCATTGGCAGTGAAAGGTGTGCTGACAAAGAATGGTTAGTAAACCAGTCACTGCTGTATCCATTCGCTCGAGGCACACGGGACAAGTGGGAAGCTCTCGTAACGATGGAGGCGGAGGCGGAACTGGTCTGTCCATTGCATGTGCAGCAGACGTCGAATTAGACCGCACCTTTTGCAACGAACGAGACGCTTCAGGCCCCGACGTAAACGGGTCCTCCAACAAGTAAGGGATATTATCATCAGAGGACTTGACGTGGGTATTAAAATGGATTGAACGGACAAATACTACATGGCAGCTCTCGGGCTCCATGGAATTGAACAGCTTGCCGTTGTACTCTTTTACAAATGTCTTTGCAGACTCATGGGTGCGAAATTTCATCAGTAACATGTACCTATTGTCAACCGACGATCTCAACATGCGAAAATGGGACACGGACTTTTGTGCTGCTTGGCCTACAAAGCCCATAATATCAGAGGGAGTGAAATATGACGGAATGGCCAGAATAGACACTACAGTACCATCTTCCGAATCTTCGTCCGACTGGTACTCTGGCTGATCCTCTGGCTGGTCCTCCGAATGGTCCTCTGACTGATCCTCCGCATGGTCGTCATCTTCGGTATCGCGGTAAAGCTTAATCACTCCATGGCCAAGATACTTTGATTTGAGCTGGCCCATAGGGCCGCTAGGATCTTCAGTCATGTCAAGAGGGAATACGTGGATAGGCCCTGCACGCCAATCCTTGGACGTATGGAGGTTCACGTACTCTAACGGTAACGATTTGGCTGGTTCAAACTGGCCTTTACGGGAGCGATGGTGGTCTGGTCTAGGGAGAGATGCCCCTTTGGCGCGCTCAGGAGTAAAAATATCGTCGTGGTTCACGGCCGCAACAATCCAGGGCTCGGGGTCGTCCAGTATGAGGTCGATAACAATCGTATAGCTGCCAGAAGCAGCTTGCATCACCGAATCTATCCAGGAGATATCCGGGAGAGTGATTAGATTGACGATAGATGATAAGGTGTAAACGTGATCTTTATCAGCTGATAATAATCATTTGATAGTATATCAGGTGATTGCACGGCTCTTCAACGGTTTTGTTGGTGCAGCAGCCGTGTGACAGACGTCACTGCAACGGTCGCATAAGCGATGCTAAAAAAAAAGATTTAGGCATCAGTTAACGCCCTAGATTAAATTTAGCCACATTAGATGCGAGTAATGGTGGCTCGAGGAATGGGTTCACCCCCTTTGCAAACAAGACTTAGACCCTGACCACCGTCTCCACGGGGGCTGCCCTCCAATTAGCTCATTAGCTCAGGTGAGCTCGCTCCGCCATGGTGCCGCTTAGCCACTGAGCCAAGCCACTTTTAGGTGCCTGGTTCCTGAACAAGCCTGCTAAGAAAATCAGTGGAGAAGGATGTGTCGAGGGCCTGAAAGACGTCATGCGCTGTCGATCAGCGGGTTCCCCTACGGCAAAGGGCTTATACGGGTGCGACGCATGGTTACAACTATAAATAATTGCCAATTCCGAGGACCACCACCACAGTTAGTTTATTGACAATGGTCGAGGCCCAGACGACATGTGCGGTTTGTGAATGGTGCGAAGGGAACCTGTCGTATCCTACGGGAAAGACGTATGCAATGAGCGAGATTGGTGCTCACTTTAGCTCTCAGCGGCATGTTAGCAATTGGTTTACGTGGGTAAAGTATCTACGGGAGCAAAGACTAGAGGGGGATTACATGGAGGAGTGGCTTCGGCAGCATGGTCTATCTCGAGTTCATCATCAGGCGATCAAAGGAAGGAGGGGTCATTAGCACTCTTACCATTAGGTGCTAGTGATTTGTTTTGCCTTTTCGTTTTTGTTTTCATTTGCATTTGCATTGACGCCCTCTTTTTTATTTTCATTTTCGCCTTTGTCTTTATGATCCTCATGATCCTCACGATCCTCATTAGCCTCATTGGCCTCATTAGCCTCATTGGAGCTATTGGAACCATTGGAGCCATTGGAGCCACTGGAGTCATGATCCTCATTGGCCTTGTTGGAGCCATTTGAGTCTGCAGTGGCCTTGGTGAGGTACACATTCTCTATTGCATTTTTGTTGGCAGTTTTGTTGGTACGTTCTGCCAATTCTAACAACCTGGCTTCTTCCTGAAGACGCTTGGTCGACATCCATCCTCTTCCGGGGATAAACAAGCGGCGGTACTGCTTGCGCTCCCCTTCTTCGAGCTTTGCTCTGATTTCACTACTGGTTAATTGTACGGGAGGTCTTTCGTCCCCTGGTTGGGCACTAGTGCTGGTACTACTAGATATGGCCTCCAGTTTAGCACCCAATTGTGTACCATGAGTGTAGGAAAAAGATGTCTTTTCTTGAACTTGAATCTGTGGCCCGTTACTGCCCATAGTATTTCCCATAGTGGTTCCCGCAGTGGTCCCCGTCCCCGCAGTGGTCCCCGCAGAGACCCCTACTGTATTTCGTATGGTGGTCCCTGGGGTGTTCCCTGGGGTGGTTCCTACGGTATTTCGTGTGATGGTGGTATTGGTATCAATTGCAAATGGATTTTTATAATTCACATCTCGAGGGCTGTGAGGGCTGTGCGAAGAGGAGGAATCCTTGTTTAACAGTTTCCTTATAGATTCCATCCATCTCTGATGGCCCTCTCTTGTGCCAATGTCGTACACTCCGTGCTCAGTTCTCAGAATGTTGCTGCGCTTATGTCTGGTAAAGTTGGGCTTGTATACATCTGAATTGGTGGACTGGAACTGGCTCATTGGCGGGGGATAAAAGTCATACATTTGCTGGCCCAATTGAGGGATTCGCGACAGTCGATCAGATACCTGAAATAAATGAGTCCATACATCATCAAATCGTAGCTTAACTGCCTGGCAAAAGTTTTCTGATTCACGGGACGTGTCGCTGCGGAGCTGGTCCACGGCGCCTTGAATCATTCGTTCTCTGCCGTCAATGGACTTTTTTAGGTCCATCACTTGGTCGTCCAAATACGTCAATGCCAATGACAGCTTTTCCACTGACTGAGCTAGGCCATGAACTTGGGATTGGGCGGCTCGTCTCATCGATAGCACACTGTAGAAGCAAGCAAGAGTAACAATGGTGGTTAATACTAGCGTAGTGCGGGATTGCGATGGGCATGTTTGCTGGATAGCCAGGGTGAGGTTTTCAAACGCATCATCCAATCCTGACGGAATTGATTTGCAGCGATGAAGAATATAACCAATGCTCAATCCAAGTACAAATGCGTAACTGTACATGTTACTGGTAAGTGAGGCGACACAACAAGATAGGGACTTTTATACACAACAGAATACAATTGATACACAACACACAACAGACTACAATTCATACACAACAGACAACAATTGATACACAACAGACAACAGGGATACAATACACAACAGAACACAAACTTGATACACAACAGACAACAGGGATACAATACACAACAGACAACAGAATACAATTGATACACTATTCATACACAGTTGATACTGTTATTACTCTTAACTTTTAATACTCTAATGATCTCATTCACCCATTCTCGCAGCATGTCAATTACTTCTATGTAATGAAGGAGCAGTGCGTTTTAAAGAATTATTGAATGAATTATTGAATGATTGAATGACCTACCTTATATTACATATGTACAAATAAATAATACACCTTCTGGTTATGCACCTTTTGGTTTTTTTTTGTGGTTACCACTCCAAGTCACCAGAAACCATCTCACGGGCCTTGCCAGACCACAGAGAGCGCCGGTTGAGACCAGAGGCAGCAATGAGCGCCTGCTGGTACAACGCAGTGGCACTCATGGTCGACACACCGTCAGCCATTGAGGACAAGACCGCCATGAATGCCTTGTTGTTGGCGGGAGCCTCAATGGTGGTCTTGTTGCGGTTGCGGTATCCACACAAAGGCACCGACGGCACGGTCTCGCTGACAGGAGAACTTCGAGACGACGATGTAGGGGAGGAAGAGGACGAGGAGGAAGACTCTTCGCCAGACGACTGCTGCTCGTCAAGCAACAGCGAGTCGTAGTTTACAAAGTCCTCGAGGCTGTCCGAAGTTGGGCTGAGAGCAGCAGGCGACTGCAAGGCAGAGCTAGAAGGCGAGCTGGACAAGCTGGGAATGGACAGGGGACGGGGAGGAGTGGCCTTGCGCTTGTCAGGGTTGAGCAGAACCGAGAACATGGTCTCGTCCTGCTTGTCCTTGGGCCACCGTGGCTTGTTATTATCATCGTTAGTGAGGAGAGAAATGTTAGCCGACAACTGTTTGTTGACGGTGTTCATGAACAGCTTGTCAAAATCGGACAGCTCGCTCACGGGCAGAGCATCGTCCGGGTTCTGAGCAATCACGTCGAGGCGACGGCCGGACACAAGGTCCACGTCGGCACTGTCGTCCTCGCGCTCGTGGTGCTGTTCTTCTTCTTCATGCTTGGATACGTAGGGGGTGAAAGTGGGCAGAGCTTCGTCGTCGTCATCGTCGGACGACAGAGACTCCAAATCCGACTCTTCAGGTTTGGGTTCGGCCACTCGGATGCGCTTGACTCGGTTATGAGGGCTGGGCAGACGCTGGGCCAATCGAGTGACGGTGATAGTAGTGGCCTTTCGTCCGTCGTCCTTGTCATTGGACTTTTCATTGGAGCTGTCATTGGTGCTCTCGCTGGAGTTGTCATTAGAGCCTTGTTTGGCCGGTACGTCTTCAGCGGCAACAGTGCGGTCGCCGGGAATGCTAAGAGGCCTTGTGGGAGCACGGGCCTGACGGGAATATCGAGCCGGGTTTGTGAACCGAGTTCGCCTGGTGGTGGAATGTCGAGATTCCAGAGGCGGGGAGCTGGTCACCACATCTTCACTCTGTGAAGACTGTCGCCGGGTTCGAGACCGAGTGACCATGCTAGAAGGAGGAGGCATCTTTCGTTTATTATCGCCCATCGTGAACCCTTTGGACCCTGGATGAACCTCTTCTAATGTTTTATTGCTCACTGTTCTAAACAAAAGCAGGAAAGTTAAGGATTGAAAGAGACACTTTTGATGGGCCTTTTGGTATAAACGGGGGGCTTTCTGCTTACATAATTTTTGTGAGACTTTTTTTTCAAAAAAAAATAAATTCTTGCATATATGCTGGTGTGAACTACGACCGTGCCTAAAACTACGCGCAATCTACTCGAGTTAGTACCAAATTGGCCACTCACAAGCCCCGGAATTGAGAGACACCTCATGCAAGGCCGTTAGACAAAAATGCCTTGCGCAATGAGCTGTCTGCAACGGCCCGGATATGGGCAAACAAACAGAACAAAACAGGAAAACAACCAAAAAATTCTCAGAGTCATTAAATCAGTTATTTTTTTTGAGAATCATCGAGACTTGTCAGGATCCCTAAGACAGTGTGAATAGTTGGTCGTCATTGAATCTCTTGGTACTTTTTTTCCCTTTGTTCGTAATGTTTCTCCTCGGGAAAGCCATTTCCTTTTTTGTTACTTACACCAGCCAAGACGAGCCGGATCACCCTCGATCAACCCAATCCGAGTAGTTCCGGGCGTCCGGGGGTTCCCGGTTTTTTTTGTTTTTTTCATTTTTTTTTTTTTTTTTTTTTATGTTGTTTGGGTTGCAAAAGATGCAAATGATGTGCCTGCGTTAGCAGTCTGTAAAGGTGAGTCAGCTTGCCAAATAGGCAAGGGTACGACCTATCTTCAATGGGAGCGCTCCCGCCGATTGTACGGTCGACGTTAACAGAGCGCTCCTTCTGTCCGCCCGGTCGACAAGAATCGTCATTCTCACGTACCTGAATTGTTAGCAACATGTTTGTACAATATGTTGAGAGGGCTCATATGGGATTGAAACGAAGATGTTCTCATTCAGATATTTCTCTCAGTAGGAACAATTGAATTTGATAATCATCGCCATTGGGGTGTAGACTTACCTTTTGAGATTACAAGGACCACCACGAGGCGATCTCACCTTTGGCACTGCACGAACTGCACGCACTGTACTAGCATTGCACTGACATTGCCTGTTGATGAAATACCAAAGCTAAGATCACCTTGTGGTGTGTAGGAAGGAGGAGTGAAAAGTGAAATTTTTATAGCGGCCCGGCCAGCCGCTCGCAGCAGTCACGTTACCAGCTCATATAGTGGGGGACCGGTCGTATCTCAATAGTTCTGTGGTGGTTCAGTGGTGGTTTAGTGGCTGTTTAATGGCAGGTGGGTGGTTATGGACTGATGCTTGATAGATAGTTGCACTGCGGTGGGTTGTATGTATCAATTGAGCTATTCGAATGATTGCTTTCTTCGGCAATGCCTTGACCACGCCTATTGAGCAACCTAGCTATAACATGTATTTGACTGCCGCACCACACTTGCTACCTTCATCCTATCAATTTGCTACCATGACAACATTGACCTCTAAATCGACAGTCCAGAACCGCAATTGGACCATCTAATTATAACGACAAACACCAAAACACTACTCAACACAATATAGTCAACCAAACCACCTTCTTGTAGAACCCAAACTGGCGTAGGTAGCGAAATTACAATGCAGCACGCACAGCGTACGCCTGCGGCGCAAGCCCCACAGGTCGTGGCGCCGATAAGCCCCCTCCATCCCTATCGATCTGTCCTCTTACTGCTCGAGAGCTTACCTCAAACCGATCATTGGCGACTGCTTCGTCAATTACAAGCAGGCCGACAAAGTACAAGCGAACATATACTCACACACAGGTATCCTCATTTACTGACAGTACACACTTTCCTCCACAACGCCACGTCATGGGGTTGATAGCGGCCCTGTTTCTGTACTTGCTGGGAGGCATAACATTCATCCCAGGCCTGGTTGCTTTAATATGGGCATTCTCGGCATGGTATCTCCCTGACGTTGACCAATCTGACGCCAAGGATGACTTGGGCCAGAGTGCCAGGCCAGACCAGGACCAGGACAGCGAAGGAGCGTCCTTGCTAGAGAAGGAACTGGACACTGGAGTGGATGTTTATCAAGCAGGATGGCTTACAGTATCGAGGGAGTACTTTATTTATCCCAGCGGGGGTCCTAAGAACACTGGAAACCCCCCACCGGCTTCGTCAATGGACGCCAGCATCAAGGAGAGCGAGTCCGCATACTCCTCACTATACAAACTTGTCAACAAGACGTCCACGTCGAGCGAATTGGGGTCTGGCAAGGGAGGGCCGTCTGCTTCAACCACAACGCTAGGTCCAGACTCTCCATCAGACAACAACAACAATTCCAACAACAAGAAGAAAAAGTCCAAACTTCAAAAGTACTTTGCGGTGCTTCGCCATGGCAACTTGTTTTTATACGACGACGCGGACCAGTCCAATGTCAAGCATGTAATTGTCATTGCCAACCACGTAGTCTCAGTTTGGCCGCCCAAACAGGTGGACGGGCAGCTGTTTGTAAAGCGCAGTGCCATTTGCCTGGCCAAAATGGACTTCCAGGACATTGGTGCCACAGAGGAGCTGCTCAGTGACCCCAATCAGCCACCCCATGATGCGTTTTTCCTGTACAGCGACAATTGCAGTGAGAAGGAAGATTTTTACTTTGCGCTAATTCGGGCATCCAAGTTATCGTCTCACTGGAAATGCGCGCAGGAGCTCGCTGCTGACAGGGAATTGCCTGACTACTGGCGAATTGACCCCTCCATCATGGCGGACCCGTTGCACTACAAGACTCAGGAAATAATGACCCTCATTCAGACAATCCATTCCTCGGATGCAAACTTGCAAACGCGGTGGTTCAATGCGTTCACCGGGCGCCTGTTTCTGGCAATCAAGGACACGCCAGTGATAGAGCAATACTTTCGCAGGAAGATTGTCGACAAGCTGGGCCGAATTAAAAGGCCAAACTTTATAGAGGAGATCGAGGTCCGCAAGATTCACATGGGCCATTCGGTGCCCATCTTTACAAATAACAAGCTTCGAGAACTCACGCCAGATGGGCTGCTGGTCATCGAGGCCAACATGCACTACAATGGAGGGTTCCAAGTGATGATAGCTACAAAGGCAGTGCTCAACTTTGGTGCGCGGTTCAAGTCTAGGGATGTAGATTTGGTGTTATCTGTGACTGTGCAATCAGTAGAGGGCAAGATTGTATTCAAGATGAAGCCGCCTCCCTCTAATCGTATCTGGTATGCGTTTGAGACCATGCCCAAGATGACGCTGCGAATTGAGCCGGTCGTTAGCTCTAAACAGATTACTTACTCTATGGTAACAAAGGCCATTGACAACAAGTTCCGAGAAGCGTTCAAAGACACGTTGGTGCTCCCCAACATGGATGACTTGACATTTTTGGATACTAGCTCAGAGTTCTACCGGGGAGGTATTTGGAGCTCTTCAAAGCGTCCGGATGAAGAAAGCTTGCACGACGAGCAGGGAGGTCATGGTACAGAGTCGCCCGAAGAGCCAGAGACGGGAAAAAGTACTGGCACTGAGTCGCCCAAGGGGCTTCGTCATCGGCAGAGTACCACCGAAGTTTCCTCAATGTCCAGAAGCAATACGATGGGGTCGGTAGCGTCGTCAGTATCTAGTTATGAAGAAGGGGAGGAGCAGAATGAGGAGGACTTTGACGCTAATACACATATTGGAGAGCTCAAGCACAAGGGTGGTTCCCCTAGTTCGCCGCAATTGGAGCCTACAAAGACTACTGCAGCGCAAAAGTCTGCGCAGTTTGTAGGCTCGGTCAAAAGATGGGGCAACTGGTACATCAAGGAGAAGCTCGGTAACCGTGCAAACACAGGACATGCTAGGGGGTCTAGTGATTCTAGCACCGACACGGTGTCGACCGCTCGTCCCAAGCCTGCTCCCCAGGCGCACCAATTCCCTCCTGAAATGCTCAGTTCCATCAACCAGAGCTCAGATGTGCGATACACCACGAACCCGTATGGACCTATTCCCGAAATGAAGATTCCGGGCGTTGAACAGATTCACGAACCGCCTTCTTCATTTCCTAAGCGAAGGCCCGTGGGTGAGCCTGCCGGAGAGATTTCTGGGGAGACTGGAGGTACTGGAGAGACTGGAGAAGCTGCTGGAGGTACTACTGGAGAAACTACCAAAGAAGAGGCGCCTGGAAAAGATACATTTGGACCTCCTTTGAACCAAGTTCAAGATTTGGAAAAGTCTCAGTCGACAATTAGGGAGCTTTCTGAACAACCTGAACAGCCTGAACGGCCTGAACAAGTTCCAAACCAAGAACAGGACCAACAGAAAGAGAGTGGACAAGATGAAGGTGAAAAGGATAGTAAGGTACCGTTGAGCGAGCGATCGCATCGTCAATCGGCTGCTTCTTCGACATCTTCTACCTCATCCACTGACAGAAAGCTGTCGGTAGTATCTTATCAGGATAGAGAAGGACTTATTCTGGATGATTCCCGGTCAACGGCCACCATTAGCAGCACAAACAAGTCTACAGCGCTTGGGCTCAATGGAACTCGAAGCTCGCGAACTGTTAAACGAAAGCCAGTTCCGGGTACAGCGACGGTGCCAGAAACAGAACCACCATCTCAGAGGGAGGATGCATAGAGCTAAAGGAAGCAGCGTGACTAGAAACAGAAGATAGCAAAAACCAAAATACGCATTCCAATTGCGTTTAACTATATGAAATATTTATTCTCACACTCACAGCGAGTAGACAATATATAGACAGACCCCCTACTAAACCACAAAGGGTCTTAGAAAAAAAGAACTGACAGGGAACGTGTGTTCTGCTTGTGAGAAACAACAGACTAGGCCCGGAACTTAGAAACCGTGGACCTGGATGTTCTTCTTGTCAATCTGAAGAGCCTGGTTCAAGAAGTCCATGACCTTCTGACGCTGGTCTCCCTGGAACTGGAGAATGTCTCCTAGTTCCTCGTGGCTGTTGATGTGACCATTGCAGCCAAAATCCTTCTTGAGGGTCTTGAGAATTCGTCTCAAATCATACTCGGCAGGAAGACCCTGGACGGTGGTGATAGTCTTACGGCCGTTACGCTGCTGACATCTGATGTGGATGTAGTTTGTCGACTGAGTATCGTCGTCACCAGTATCGGCGAAGGGATCTATAGTTAGTACTGTTCATGGTCAGGTGATGTCAGAGCCCGTGACCGAGTAGTGGCGAACATGCTCGATCGCACATTCCCGGTACGTGGCTCTGTAAAAAAAAGTACTTACCAAACGACTTGAGGTTCTCGATGGACGTAGACATAAACTGTTTGCTGGGGCGCTTGGTGGTGCCTTTGTTTTTTTTGCCTTTTTAGTTGCCTTGTTGTAGCCTTTGCTGGTTGTCGCGGGTTGCGTTTAAATAAAGTCCTGCAGGGCGCTTCAGCAATTATAAAAGAAAAAGGTTGACGTCTTATAAAGGGGACAAATGGGATGGGGGCGCGGCGCAGCCACTGACTCAGATGTACTAATGTGCTGAGAAATACGCAGTCACCGGACCGACACCGAACTGTTGAGAAGCACGGGGAAGCGAGTAGAACGTGGACAAGGCAGTGGTCGAGGGGCCCCGAGGGTCTGTCTGTGACCCAGTTATGCCCCAGTTATGACCCGGTTATATTGTTTTGTAGTGTAGTTAGTACAAGTCACCGAGTGCTAAATAGCCATCATGGCTTGGCGGAGGTGAGATACGAAGTAGGACACATCGATGTATAAGGAAACAGAATAGGCCAAGGAAAAGTCAAGGGAATGAGATAGGGAATGTTAAGCGAACGTTACAGCTGTTACGAAGCAGAAGCCAAATACTAATTATGAAGCGCCAGTAACTGGCCTACAGAACAGTTGTCCTGAGCAAGTCATTGTACATGAGAGCGGCTGACTGCGGCGGGTGAGGCGCACTGATAACGCACCGTGATCACCAACCCAACCAACCGCAGTTTGACCTTTATTATTCCATGCCCTTATCGGTATGCAATTCCAAGTTACTGCTAGGAAGCGGTGCCGCCAGTTGACAATTGCAGTGCCACTGCAGTGGCTGTGGAGTTACGATGACCCGGCCGAGCCTCACTGAACCGCACCACGTGGGGCTCAGTTCATCATCTTTCTACCTCTACCTTTTCATTCCAATTATCATACCCAACAATTACGCCCAGTTCAATTGCCATACCCAATTCTCCCTACACTCAATCCACACACTCACTAAATGCACAGCTACAATTCCCATGTCATTCACAATTGCACTCATCCCCTTTCCCCCTATTCCTATTGCTCGTCCCCCACTACCACACTCTGTGCCGCAGTAACCGCACGACTCCGCCCCTTGAGACGACAGCTGTAAACGCTTAGCTGTCTGGTGTTTGACTATTACAACTAGTAGGTATTCGCTGCAATTGGGCTAATTGGCAACTGCATCTGGTTCATAACTCACACCATACACTTCCCCTGTGTTCTCACTGTGTAGTATTGTGCACCAGTGTCAGCCCTATTCTGTTCTTGTGCCTTGTCAGCAAATCTAACTAGCCATCATCTACTGATATCGTAGACTACCACCATCACTGATATCGTAGCTGTGATAAAATGTCATTAGCGTCCGGGGCCCTTTCAAGGGCCGAGACAGACCTGACGGTTAACATTAAAAAGGCAACGTCGGTCGACGAAACCGCACCCAAACGAAAGCATGTCCGTGCCTGTATTGTGTACACTTGGGACCACCGTTCTGGCCGAGCGTTCTGGAACGGAATCAAAATCCAACCCCTTCATGGAGACGAGGTCCAGCTGTTCAAGGGTCTCATCACCATCCATACTGTGCTGCAGGAGGGACACATGTCTGTGCTGCGAGAGGCACAGTCCCAGGTCAATTGGATCGAATCGCTGGGCAGGGGTGGTTCTGATACTGGCCGTGGTTACGGCAAACTCATTCGCGAGTACGTAGGACTGCTGCTGCGAAAGCTGTCCTTCCACCGCACTCACCCGGCGTTCAATGGAACGTTTGAGTATGAAGAGTACATTAGTTTACGAACCATTAACGACCCCAACGAGGGCTACGAGGCCATTATCGACCTCATGAACCTGCAGGATGCAATTGACGATTTCCAGCGCATTGTCTTTTCGTCCCTTAGCCGGGGTCGTGCAAACGAGTGCAAAATCTCGTCCCTGACCCCAATGGTGGCCGAGTCGTACGGAATCTTCCAGTTTGCTACCTCCATGCTGAGGGCAATGCACCAGACTACTAACGACGACGAGGCTCTAGAGCCATTGCGATCGCGATACTACACTCAGTACGTGCGTCTACGTGACTTTTACTACGACTGCTCCAGCCTAAAGTACCTCCGCTCCCTTATCACCATCCCCAATCTGCCTGCAGACCCTCCTAACCTGTACGGAGACGACGACAAGGGTCCAGCATTGCCCAAGCGACCCCAGGCAGCTAGTGTCACTGGCTCGGAGACAGTGTCTGCGCGGTCGACTCCTGCTCCACCACCACCACCGCCAGTGCAGGACAATGGCCCAGAGCCAGCCGGCGACTGGTGGGCTGACGCAGCTCGGTACGAGGAGGAGCAGAACCGTCTGGAAGCGCAGCGCCAGGCAGAGATCCAGCAGCAGCAAATGCTCATGGCCCAGCAGCAGGCACAGTACGAAGAGCAGCAGCGACTGCAGGCAGAGCAGCAGCGCCAGGCACAGGAAGCGCTCATGCGCGACCAATTGCAGCGCCAGGCGCAGGGTCAGGTTGCTGAACTGGAGCGCGACATTCTTAACCTCAAGGGCCAGTACGAGCAGAACCAGCTGCTGCTGGAGCAGTACGACAACCGAGTCAAGGCTCTAGAAAACGAGCTCCAGCAGGTCAATTCTAACGTGGACCTCCAGATGCACTCCAAGAACGAGCTGATCCAGTCTCTGCAGGAACAGCTCAACGCCTGGAAGAACAAGTACGAGGCGCTGGCCAAGCTGTACTCGCAGCTTCGACAGGAGCACCTCGATCTGCTGTCCAAGCACAAGCAGGTCAAGGCAAAGGCGGCATCGGCACAGGAAGCCATTGACAAGCGGGAGCGATTGGAAAGAGACATCAAGGCAAAGAATTTGGAGCTGGCTGATATGATTCGCGAGCGGGATCGTGCGCGATACGAACTGGACAAGAACCAGGGTGGCCACAAGGACCAGATTGAAAAGTTAGAGAGAGATTTGCGACTGGCCCAGGATAAGCTCAACGACGCTGAGCGGGCCAAGGGAGCTGACCTGTCGCTCATGATCTCTAAACACAACCGGGAGCTCTCAGAGCTCGAGGAGGCTCTCAAGGCAAAGCAGCGCATCATTGACGATTTCGGCGCGCGTGGAGCTGGCAGCCGAGAGCTGGAAGAGCAGCTGCAGGAGAAAGACGACGAACTGGAGATTCTCCAGGAGCAGATTACCACCTTGGAAAAGGCTCTGGGAGACATGTCCCTGGACCGATCTGCTGCTTCAGAAGGCGAGAGCTTGGCCAAGCTGCGCAACATTATCGACGCAATTCTCAAGTCTGGCGCTGAACGCATTCAGGAGTCTGTGTTTGAGTTTGAGTCGCCCATGCAGGCTGGTAACCAGAACTCGACCCCCAGCTATGTGCTGTCGGTCATTGAAAAGACTTCGAGTGCTGCCACCGACTTTTCGTCGTCGTTCAACAACTACGTAGTCGATGGACCCAACGGCAACCACGCTGAGATTATCCAGGGAGTCACTACTCTGGCCAACGCCATGGGAGATGTGCTTATCAACATCAAGGGACTGGCTCGCCTGGCCCGCGACGACTACTCTGCTGACGACATGCAGCGCTCAGCTAGATCCTCTGCTCAGCTGGTGTCGGACTTTTTCCTGTCGCTGGTGTCGGCCAAGCTGGACCCATTGTCGAGCGAAGACGCTACTGAGGTGGTCATTAACAAGAACATTGAGGTGCAAAAGTCTCTGCAGGCGCTGTCACGACAGGCCGATGCCCTGGTTCCTCGCAATGCCGGTGTGCACACTCAGAATGGCGACCTCAGCGACGTGGTTGACCGTGAGATGAGCCGAGTGGCCGACGCTGTAGACACTGCCACCGCTAA
Organism: Blastobotrys raffinosifermentans; assembly: GCA_003705705.2. Classification (NCBI taxonomy): domain Eukaryota; kingdom Fungi; phylum Ascomycota; class Dipodascomycetes; order Dipodascales; family Trichomonascaceae; genus Blastobotrys; species Blastobotrys raffinosifermentans. The sequence continues at coordinate 99,495 of PPJH02000030.1, forward strand.
GCTGCAGGAGCTGTCGAACCGTCCTCGCGACCCATCGCTGTCCACTTATGAAGTCAAGGTGCACAATGCCATTTTGGCTGCCGCCATTGCGCTGACGTCGGCTATTGCAGCGCTGATTCGTGCTGCCACGGAGTGCCAGAATGAAATTGTCAACGCCGGCAGAGGTTCCCAGTCTCGTACCGCGTACTACAAGAAGCACAATCGATGGACAGAGGGTCTTATTTCTGCCGCAAAGGCTGTGGCAGGGTCTACTAACATTCTCATTGAGACTGCTGACGGAGTGCTCAGCAACCACAACACCCCCGAGCAGCTCATTGTGGCGTCTAACGAGGTTGCTGCGTCCACGGCACAGCTGGTGGCTGCTTCGCGAGTCAAGGCAAACTTCATGTCCAAGACCCAGGACAAGCTGGAGGTCGCCTCAAAGTCGGTCACGTCTGCGTGCCGGTCGCTGGTGACCCAGGTCCAGGACATTTTGGCCGAGCGCACTACCGCCAAGGAAGACATGCCGGACTACTCTGCCATGAGCGCCCACGAATTCCGCACCGCGTCCATGGAGCAGCAGGTCGAGGTGCTCAAACTGGAGCAGGCCCTCACCGCTGCCCGCAACAAGCTCTTTGAAATCCGAAAGATCGAGTACATGAACGAGGAGGAGGAAGAGACTTCGTGATGTTATTGGTACTTCTACATGTATCTAGCTGAAATAAATTGTTCAAATACGATATGAACCTGTAGGCTAGAGTCAAACTTACAGGTCGTTAAATAAGGAATTCATGGTAATTGGAACTCAAATCCGAACTGAATTCCTGCCAAAGTCCTGAAGAATACTGCTCAAAGTCTGATTGATCATAATTAATGCACTCATCGTACGCACTGTCCGTTTTGAGGAGTGAATCGCTGTTTACAGCAATGTCAAAAGTATCGGAGAAGAGGAGCTCTTCCACCGACATTGACTGGCCCTCTTTATCTTCCAGGGGAATGCTCTCAGGAAATAAATGCGCATCATTCAAAAAATCTAGAGAATTTGACATTGAGTCGCATTGCTCTGAATTCGTAACGGTCTGCCCGCTCTCTTCTGGACATTCTGGACGGGTCCGTTTCAACAGCCACCCCACGAAGGGCTCTTTCCTCTCCAGTAGTTGGAAATGATCGCAGTAAAGATCCCAAATATGCTTATGAGGATAACTTTTCCAAGCTGCCGATAGGTAGCTCGATATTTCTCTTTGGCTGGCATGTAAACCATACCCATAATAAGTCTTGAATGCAAGAAAAGAACTGAATTTCAGTGGAGGTGAACTGGTGTTAGCTCGGATGGGCTTATCTCGTTTCTTCGCTTCATTCCAGTCTGATATTTTTTTCAGCTTAGATATAGCCTCTTTGAGCTCTTCAGTAACAGTTGGGATGGGTGGTAGTGCTTTCGCACTCGGTGAGGATTGACCGTCAGCGAAGACGGTTAGTGCGTATTGGGGTTGTAAGAATCGCTGTTTTATTTCGCAATTGTGCTGAAAGAAGCGCAACGTTGGCAACTTCCGGCGGTGCCTTCGAGACTTCTTTGATATGTTACTCTTGGGGGTGTCCTTAATTGCCATGCCTCATTTACTTTGCCAGTTTAGATATATATATACTGCCGATGCCCCAAATGACATTTTGGGGCTGAGACACTCACGCAAAGGGTGCGTCAGGGATAGGTAATCTACTGTGTGCCATGCATGCAGTACATGGTAGCCTCTTTGAGCGTGTCCAATTCCCCGTTAAACTATGTTAGCAATTTCATTCTGTTCAATGTTTACATGGGGCCATACTACGAACATAATAACTTTCGCTTCTTTATCGTTCACAAAAGACATGTCTCACTTTTATGCAGCCCGGTAGCTGGGCAACGGACAGAGGATATCAGTACGATAGAACAGCCGTCCTTATTACATCAACTCTATCACTAGATCTGGTGTTTAAAACTTTGAGATGATAAGATGTCCAAAGGCCTAGAGCTTTTGAGTACAATCCCGGATAAGTCCATGGGTACTAGGAGGATCGTTTCATTCAATGTCTGCGGGATCAAGAATGTATTAAATTATATTCCATGGTGCGTTGACAAGTCTTTTGCTCACATGTTCCATGCTTTGCAGGCTGATATTGTGTGTTTCCAGGAAACGAAGATACAAGCAAACGATCTAACCGTTGACATGGCATTAATACCAGGATATAACTCCTATTTCACATTTCCCAGTCACAAAAAGGGATACAGTGGGGTCGCAATTTATGTCAAAGATGACATTGGGGTTTTGAAGGCCGAGAAAGGAATAACCGGTTGGTTGGAAAGCGACGACATTAAGGGTCACTGTTATCGTGAGCTACCTGAAGATAAAATGATTGGAGGGTACCCAGGCGGTGTGGATAAGAAAAGTGGTGCGGAAATAGATTCTGAAGGACGGGCCATAGTGTTGGATTTAGGGAGCTGCGTATTAATCGGATTGTATTGCCCTGCAAACTCTACCGGAGACCGTGATAATTACAAGAAGGCATTTCTAGAATGTTTGGATGCACGTGTTAGAAGTCTCGTCTGTGTGCATGGAAGGAAAGTCATCTTACTGGGCGATCTAAATATTGCAAGGGAGTTAATTGACTCAGCAGATGCACGACAGGAGTGGTTCAAGCTGGGCAAGGTAAAACGGGCGGAAACAGGTGAGGAATTTAGGGTCTTAAATAAGGATGCTATGAGTGAATGGAAATCTTCTACATTCGCAAGAAGTGTACTGAATGACTGGATAGAAGATTCCACAGTAGCTCTTATTGACACAACGCGCTCGATGCATCCCCACCGGCTGGGTATGTACACCTGCTGGAATTTGAAGATAGGGGCTCGTGCTGGTAATTTTGGATCTAGAATTGATTACATTCTCGCTTCAGCGGACCTTTGCATTAGGAAGGCCGACATCCTTCCTGAGCTACTTGGATCCGATCATTGTCCAGTATTTGCTGACATTGTACTGGAGACCCTTGAGAACACACCAGCAGCTCCACGGATGTGTACGATGTATACTCCTCGTTTCAAAAAGGGCACAATATTACACCACTTCGCAGTCTCAAAAACGGGAAGAACAACAACACTGGAGCGTCCCCCTTCCAGAACTTCAGATAATATCCGGAAAACTGGCTCACAAGTTGCAAAAGCGAGGGGTGGAAAGAGGTACGCTGCGGGCCGTCAACAGGCTTCAATTTTCAACTTCCTGCCTACTGCCCTAAATTCACCAAATATAAACGATGGACATAGAGGAGAGTCAAATTTGGAAAGCTCTACAAACAGTGAAAGTGCAGAAGACAAGAAAAGACAGTGGAGTGCAATATTCACTCCCCCGACTCCTCCTTTATGCACCCAGCATGGGGAGCCCTGTAAGCTAATGGTTACTAAGAAAGACGGCCCGAACAGAGGGCGAGCTTTCTGGATGTGTTCAAGGTAAGTTGTCCCTGCTTTGTGCAAACATACTGTACTAACAATAAATTTCAGACCTGTTGGAGCCTCGGATGTTGAGAACTCAAGGGAGTATAAATGTGATTATTTTAAATGGATGAAGGAACGATAGATTATGCATGTTCATGCATCAACAGAAACCGGCTGGGGTAGGTGGGTCACGCGGTGTATAAAGGAGCTTACCGTTTGTCTAACTATCCTCATTTGAGGATTGACTCTCCAATGATTACTACAGCTATTTCATCTGACTACCTGAAAGCTGAAAGATGGCCTTTGGAAGTTTCGGACACGTTTCCATCAGAGGCACATGAACGAATGTAAGCCCAATTCTTTGGCCCCTATAATATTATCAATATTATCAATACTAACGAGGTATCTCTTACTGTGTGATGAACTCGTGAACATCACAGTTGAAGTCTTGACCAGCACTGATCTGGATGCAGACCGCATTATGCATTGTATCATGATGGCGGAAGTTGTAAGTATTTACAGTGTTTTTTTAATGATAGAGCTAACAAAACAGTTTATTGAAACTGGCCCGCCAGAGGAATTACAGACTCTTGCAGACATTCTGTCTCTCACTGAAGACGCAATTTGTCTATCCATTCAATCAATGAGAATGACAGAGCGTAAACTTCTCTCTGACTTGAGCTCTTCTACGAGACATCTGTGCCAAGAGGAGGTTTATGATCTGGTAGACGAAGCTTATCGGCAGTTAAATGTTGCAAGATCTGTTATTGGCAAAGCGAATGAGTCGAGTAACATACGGAATTGTCTACGTTGGACGAAGCCCCAGCTGCGGAATTATCAAAATGAAGTACTCATGGAATGGTAAGGCATAAACTATTGGATGGTTTCTGGTACTAACGAGGTACAAAAAGAAAAAGCATATAACTCAGAGACAAGCCAATTTTCTTTCCCTTCTTACAGGGATGTCAAGCCGTCAGATCCAGTACTGGTAAGTGAAACTTTTTGAGTCGCACTAACTCTAACAAGGTTCTCTAATAAGCGACGACACGATCGAAAGGGTATGCGCCATCAACATCATAATGCCATGCTCGTGTAATTCATTATATACTCATAACCATTGATTCTAGTTAGAATGGTCAAACTGAAGGTTGATAGGTTGAATTGACTTACCTTGTCCCATTGAGGGTCTTGAATAAAGGCACACATGACCTTTGACCCGGTTTGAAGAAGAGGATGGCCCGCGACGCTAGTTAGTACAGTGTAGCACACAACCGTTCTATGAAACGTACATTTGTAGGAATCGTTCTAGACCCTCTCGTCTGGTCTCAATAACTTCGTCGGAAAATCGATTGGTAAACACCTTGCCAGGAAGCGGGGGAATGGTCACTCGAGACGTCTCTCGCTCTAAAATGTCCCGGAACACTTCAAAATCACTGTATCGGCGGCGTACACTCGATTGCTTGAGCTTAAACGCAGGAATGTTTGTCCGGCAGATAATCTCATAGTCGGTATACATCTTCCTTCCAATGCCTTGTTAGCCAAACCACTGCCTACCCCCATCAATTTGATCGCTATCTTACCATGTGTCTGTGGGTTTCGAACTTCAATCTCTAAAAAGTTCTCGGGTACTCCGTATATCTCGTCAAACGTCTGCTGCTTAAACTGTGGCCTCGCCTCAAACCTCTTGGAGTCGTACGACGACGACGGCATTGCTGTAAACTTTCGATCCATCTTACCACCGTGAGCTGTGCTGTTGTTTAGATGCTGCCACTAATCCGGTGTCTCCCTGACTTTTTGGCCACCTCCTAGTATTTATGAACTGCGTAATACGGGGTTTGTAGATCTCACGGCTATGCCCAGCGAGTGATAAATATATCTCGGCGGGTGCTGCTCGACTTCACGACCGGATACACCAACAACAGACATGCTCACGAGCTATGTGACGCCTTATAAGATAGCCATTGTGGCGTTAATAATACTGTACTGTGAGAATGAGGTGCCAGCGTCCCATCGGATTGAGTTAATGTCCAGAATTCTGCCGTTTCTGGACGGCGATGGTGTACTAGACGGCGACATTGACGATCTGGAAAAGCTGGTGCAAGGCATTCCTGCCCGGTATGGATCCTTGTATCAACTATTACTGGAACGGTTGTGGCAGATTCGGTGCCTGGACGATTTGGATTCGTTTGTGTCGTCAACTAATGGTTACACTCGAGGGTTCGGAGACGGCGAGGCACCCAAAATCAATCCGTCGTCCATTCTGGGCACGTACTTTCGCAAATGCTTTTTGGCGTTTGACGAGCTTCCTTTTGACCGAGTGTCACAGTTATGGGACGCGTATCAAGCATTTATAGAACCGTCGCGGCACCAGATTCCCGATCAGTTTCTGCCTGTACCGACCAGATCACCGCTGGCAGAGTCCACGGATCGCATCTCAGGCATTGAGCTACCAAAATCATTGATGAACTTTAATTATAACAACAACAGCAACAACAACAACAACACTAGCATCGTATCTAAGCAGAACCTGTCATCGGTCATGGAGGGATACGCTAAAGACCCTGCCTCTGGCAAGACAAACGACGTTAAAAAGGTGCTCGACTCGCTCAATTCGCTGTCAGAAAAGGAACTGCTCCCGCCTCCCGTTCACTACGTAAAATACCTCTATGCGTCCAAGGAATGTGACTATGAGACCGCTTTTGAATGCTTACACAGATACTATGACTATGCTATGGACAATCGTGGGCGAACAGACTACCAGTACGCCCTGTTTTCACTTGCAAAGCTCCAGGCAGAGTTTGGAGCCCACAATGAGGCCCTGAAAGCGGCCCAGGAGGCTATATCTGTAGCCCGAGAAAACTACGACGTTGACTGCCTGACCCGAATTCTGGCTTGGGTCTATTCTATACTATCCAAGAACCCTTCGCTGCAACCTCCGGAATCATTAGCATCAAAAGACCAGATTGCCCATTTCTTACGAACAAGATCGGGCGAAGTATCGCTGGCATTACAGGCCCAGTCGTATTTGGACCATGCACAAAGCGCAATGGTATCGTCGGAGCCATTGGTGGAAGTGTTTGAAAGCATTGTCAAATCATACCATACCACCTTAAAGTCTGACAGCCGGTCTAAACCGAATGATCTGAATCTCGTACAGGCCAAGCTATGGTCACGATTAGGAGTAGGCCCACTGGCGACATTGTTCTTGTCATCCGCAACTCCAGGGGTCGTTCGCGCTCGCCATTTCCTCATCCAAGGCAAGCCTCTGCTTGCAATTGAAGCCTTAAACTCCTGTAAGCACAAGCTCTTACAAGAGGATCAAATGCAATGGCTTCCGGCATATACTCTTTTGCAGTGCGAAATTGCTTTGAGCCAGCATCAATTGGTAGATGCCAGGCGATTAGTCCGCCAGCTCATGTCACTATCCTGGATAGATGCCGATACAGCTGAAGAGGCCAAAATATGCCAAATAAGACTGTACATGCTATCAGGAGAAGAGTCACTGGCTGCACAAACAATCAGCTCACGTCTCCAGTCGACCATAGACCGAGGAATTGACGTATCCTACCAGATCCGATACCTGCTACTACAAATTAGACTACTGTGCAAAACAGGGGCTCCGAGTAGGGCCCTGTCGCTGGCCATTCGGGCGCTGCTGTTGGCCGAAAAGGCGTCTCTGCTAGTGCTCGCACTTGAAGCATTGGTGCTATTGGCGTCTATACTAACCCACATGAACTACCAAAACGATGCGTTGGATTTGCTGGACTGGGCCATGCCCCGAATCCTTGAGACTGATAACGCGCAGCTGATAGATGAGGCATACAAGACTCTGACCGCAGCAGGACACGTACCGTCATGAAAAGAATTCAACCAAATATCATTTCATATCATTTCCCGTCGTTTATGCATTGAAAAATATTTACATGGGCCTTCACAGGGACCGCCAATATATATATGTTTAGATAATTAGTGGTGCGAAAAGGTTCGGATGATGAGTTCCCATACTCCAAACATGATAATGCTGTTAGGAACAGTTCGTAGCAAATGCGGGGTCAGACCTCCATACATGGACAGCAGTCCTTCTTCTTTGAGCACAACCTTGAAACATTGGACCAGTCCAGTGTATTTTGGCTTTCCGTTTTCCAAGGGCGCCTGTCGTAATCGGGTTCGAACCACTTCGTGAGGATAAGTTAAAAGAGAGGCCATAAGCTTTGCCAGTCCGGCCGAACCAGAGGTGGCAGCCCAATTGAAGAACTTGTCTCCAAAAGTGGGCGCGGTTCCTTCAATATGGGCTCGGCGAGCTTCTCGTTTCTTGATAAATGCCTTCATCTGCTCATACAACACCCATTGCAGAGACGATTCTGCCACTCCCAGATAAGACGCTGTCAGTCCTCTATACAGACCTGCGACACCTTCCTGGCTCAGTACTTTACGAATACAGTCAACCGAATTCTTGTACTGTCTCTGGCCGTTAACAGCAGTGGATTTGTCAAGCTGGAGACGAGTCTTGACCAGCCAAATTGGATTGGTAGCAGTGGAAGTAACCACTCCGGCATTGGCAGCCGCTAATAAATGAACCCATGTAGCTTCCTTTCCGTCATTAAAATTTGTGGCAATGAAATCCTTGCCTGCACCATATGTGAAAAAGTTGATCGATCGTGATGGGATTACTCCCACAAGGTTAGGACCCAGTCCTTTGAACAGAGAACGCACTCCTTCGGCCCGGTATACGTTTGCAAGGATTGATACTGTATCAGCGACGTGACGAAGACCGGGGATCTTGGACGCCGTGGAGGCCACTTGGCGAGAACCATAGAAATCAGACTGCAGTCGGGTCTTGACCACATCCAATGGACAAGTAACCAATGCTCCGGCCATTCCTCCAACTCCTCCGGCTACAAAGTGAAGCCATGGCGAAACCTTGGCATCCTCAGCTTTGAAATGGACCTTTCTGGGGATAGTGGGCACTACTGGTTGTGAGGTTGAGGATTCATCAGAGCTAAAGTTTTCCACCACTGGTGGAGGTTGCGGTCTATGATGATGATGAACCTGATTGGTATCTATCATCTTCGAGTGGGACGATTGATGGGATATCCAGGCAGACCAAAGAAACAGTCGTAACTGACTAAATATATGGTGATTTCTCTATCTGCATAAAAAAAAAAAAAATCAAAAAAAAAAATAGGAAGACGATAAACGGTTTCCATCGTGCGGCGCTCAGCCGTCCAATTGGCACTTTGCTAATTACACCAGAGCTAAAGATAGTGAAGGACAGCAAGGTTATGGCTAGGGTAGCACTCACCAATGAATTGACTAATTGATTGATGAATTAATAGATTGATAGTCTCTGTTACACAGAGGATGGTTGGCTGATTGATGATCCTCATTGTGCGGGAGCCGTACCATCTCATTATACCAGTAGGACATGACAGAATGCAAGTAGGGCACCATTTTCGAGCATAGGGTCTACCATTCTTTACTACTGCGAAGTTCTCATCTATCTAGTCAAACAAAAAGCGTAATCAACGCAGCCTACGATGGCTGCTACAAACTACTAGGCACTGGAAACGATACGATACAAAAGGAATTAAAAATATACAACAATGGCATTGTTATTATCATAACCGCTTAGATGTAAGTCTCGTAAGGAATAGGAGCAATGGTCTCTGGGGAGGTGGACAGAGAAACCACACGGGCCTCACGGGGCTTAGCGGGCTGACGCTTAAGCTGCAGGTGCTCTCCCTTAGCCTTAGCCTCTCGCTTGAGACGGGCGTTCTCCTTGACTCGGGAGACGAACTCCTGTCGGCACTTGGAGTGCTTGATGTGCTCAACTCGCAGGTTGACTCGCTTCTCAAGGTATCGGTTTCCAACAACCTTGTAGATGATGACACCAACAGAGGACTTGGTCACGTTGTACACGACACCAGTCTTTCCCTGGTAGTACTTGTGGGGCATACCCTTCTGGATAGCTCCATTAGCCTTGATGTCGACAATGTCGCCCACTCGGTAGGTCTCGAGGTAAGTAGAGAGAGGGATGGTTCCGTGACGACGGAAGTCCCGCGAGAAGGCGTAACGGGTGCCAGATCTGTATCCGCGACTCTTTCCCATTTTTTAGTGTCGTTTAGTGTGTGAACGTCAAGCGGGCCTATGTGAGTTGATGATGGTAAAAACTTGGGGCGCACAACAGGGAACTCACTGTGACTGCTGTGAGCCCTAAGCCGCAGAGAACACGAACAACGCACACCACCACTACCAATGCGAGTGCGGCTGAGAATTTTTCCCTAGGAAAAAAGCATCACGTGATACACGTAGTCGACATTTTCAAAAAGATGCAAAATGTCAATGAATTTTGGTAGAAAGACTATGGCCAGTAGTTGTGCAATTAGTAAATTAGAGTTGTTGAAATAGATAGTATAATCTGCACAAAGAAGATTATTCATTGGGTATCAAGAAACAGTACGATAAAAAAAACGAATATTCTACAACTTCTAGATGTGTAAGTGAAGACATTTTTCATTTGGACTGATTACCAACATCAATTTATTACATCATGCGACTGAGTTCTTTACTCCTCGTCCTCAGCCTCTTCGCCCTCTCCTCCCTGGGCTCTGGCCTCGTTTCGTCTCTTAACACGTCCAGGTCGGCCACCTCCGTAAGGAGAGTTGAGAGCAAAGTCAATGTGCTTCTGCGAGTCCAGACGAACAAGGAACGAGGGCACGTTAACAATCTGCTTACCAACGCGGATGTGTCGCTGGGAGATGAGCACACGAGCGTGGTGAATGGACTTGGCCAGACCAAGCTTGAACACCTGGGTCTGGAGACGTCGCTCCAAGAAATCCTCAATGCGAAGAGCAAGCACATAATCGAGCTTCATGCGGTCCTCGTCAAGCACACCGACACGAACCAGACGTCGAATCAGAGCGTTACCCTCAAACAGACGCTTGGGGTCCTTCTCATCTCGGGTAAGAAGGTCACGGGCAGCACGACGAATCTTGGAAAGCTGGAATCCCACTCGGTAGATCTCGTGCTTGTTCTTGAGACCGTACTCTCCAGCGAGCTTCAGCTCGGCATCGAGACGGGGAGTATCGTATGGGCGCTTGGGCACCGAATAGGTCTTAGAGTGCTTTCTAGGAGCCGAGGGCATCTTGTCGTTGACGGTTCTGTAGTGAAGGGTGGAACGAAAATTAATGTGGATGCGACTATTCCAGCTGGTGTAGATCTGAGCATGCTGTCTGGGTGGGACCACCCCCTATTTGCCGTACATGTAGGCATGACATTGTGTCCTAGGTTATGTGACTGCTTTTAGCGCTAGTTAAGCGCGTAAATCGGTCTCAGCCTCACCACTTGGTTCTCCCCGGAGTTTGTTGATAGTTAATTAACTGTAAACGAGGGGCGCCTTATCGGTTATCGAGCTATCGATAAGCTTTTCACGCCTACCTATCGCAGTTAATGGACATTTGCCGCCTGAATGACGATGTTTCTTCGCTTATTCGGACACATATAATCCCGTCATTTGCCCAGGCAGTTTTGGAGCTGGTGTATAACAGTGTTGATGCTGGGGCAACCGCGATTTCTGTGGATGTTCACTCTGAGCTGAGCTTTTGCGTTTCTGATAACGGGCATGGGATTGCTCGGGAAGATTTGGATAGAATTGCCCTTCCATTTCATACCTCAAAAATCCAGCGTATTTCCGACCTTGATTCTGTATCGACATACGGGTTTCGAGGTCAGGCCCTTGAATTGCTTGCTTCTACGGGTACGGTTACAATTGCATCAACACTGAAGGGCAAGGATACCTTTCAAGTCCGCATTCGTCACGGTTCCAGGACAGGTGTTGCCAAAGTAGAGTCTAGTCGAGGGTTTGGTACTACTGTATGGGTTGATCAGCTGTACTCTCGGCTGCCTGTCCGGCGGAGAATCATGATCTCTCAGCCATTTTCAACGCAGTTAAGACAATTGAAACAGTTGCTTATTCCAACTGCTGTTGGTTTCCCAAATGTATCTATTACTGTCAATGGCGATAAAGGTCGCCTCTTTTCAATCCCTCAGTCTCGTCCTGGTGGTGATCCTAGGCAAGTACAGGTAATCAAGGCTCTGTATGGCTCAATTTCAGGCTGGTCTACAGCTGAGACTACGGACGCTACGGGCCTGTTTTTCCAATGTAAACCCCAGATTCAGATGATAATTTCCCAGAACCGCATGTTCGATGATCCAGCAATCTATGCTGAGGTCAGCCTGGATAAAGGCTTGTCATACATTATTACCATCGACAATCCGCATAATGCTACGGCTCTCAGAGAGTTAGTATCCAGCTATAAGACTGACCAAGCATTGGGTTCTGGGCCAACTCCAGGCTCAACCCCAGTTTCAACTCCAAGTGGGACTCCAAGTGGGACGCCGAAAAGAAAGGCTTCTGTTCCGCCGGAAACGCCTGGCATTAAACGGACCAAGTTAGCAGAGAGGACTGCCCATGGCGGATCTCTCTCCTCATACTTCTCAGAGCCGTTGGGAGATACTGATTTCAAGATCTCTCAGTCTGCCCTAGCGCGATCAGTACCAATCGCCCAAGTGGACAATAAATTTATTCTCATCAGAGTTCCATCCGGAACGTCCTCTACTTTAATTTTAATTGATCAGCATGCTGCTGATGAAAGGATCCAACTGGAAAAAGAGATTAAACGTTTTTTGGTTTCTGAAGAGAATATTTTGCATGAACTGGACAGTCCTCGGACTATTAAAGTGACGACGCCTTTGCCTTTGGATCAGCTAGTGCGCTGGGGTGTCAAATACCGTATCATCAATGCTGAACAAGTCCAAGTCACACACCTTCCCGCAATTGCCATGAGCAAGGTTGACGATTCTGAATTTCTCATGTCTTTACTAACTGAACCACCTACCAATCTTTTGACAGAAGGCAATATGTTAAAGTGCCCTCCAGCGCTATCATCACTAATAATCACAAAATCATGCCACAATGCCATCAGGTTTGGCCATACCTTATCCTTAGACGACTGTCGCTACATGATACAGGAGCTGGCATATTGCGCATTTCCATTTCAATGTGCCCACGGTCGCCCTTCCTTAGTACCATTGATCCATGTTGGCAGCACACATTACGAAAATTAATTTATTAGGCATTAATAAATAGGACATTGGTCCTACCAACTGTTAGTAACGTAGTCTATACTCATTAACGCTCGTAAGTCATTGTTGGCCTTGTGCCTTGAATAATAAATAGGGCAGTCTCCGGAGACACAGCAAATGTCACTTGCAGGCTGAATCCGTGAACATTGCCGGCAAATAGTTTCCAATTGCATCACCTTTTGCTGCTGCTTCTTGACTCGCATGGTCATGATATATCTAGACTGGTCTGGTCTAGCACTGCACCTTTGACACAACCCATTACTACCGTCGTTCGTTATTTTTGCTCCACAAACAGCGCAAGAAGACGGCCGAAGATAGTTGTTGAGAGAGGTGGAGCCATTGCCAACTGCTTCGAAATACCTAAACTTCATGGATCGGGGCATTTCATCGTACCATGACCTGACGTTTGTTCCAAACAGGTTGAAGATTCTCTCGAGCGGAGGAATCAAATGCTTGGTAATATAATACTCGGCATCTAGATGGACGTGAGGATTGAGCAACAAATACTCAGGCTCCACACACCGATCAACTAACCTCGAGTCGGGAGCTCCACTTATGACCACATAAGGCACTCTTTCTCTATACTGAGGCTCTGCACGCTCGTCTCTTGCACTCCTCTTGGCCGCGATCACCGCTCCAGGAGGAACCGAGCTGCCCTCTTTGTAAGTACCCAGTTTGACCTCCTTTGCAAAACAAAAGTCTTGAATGGATACATTTTCTGTCATGATTTTGGTCCACTCTGTTTGAATATATTCTTTGACCTTGGAAAGATCTGAAGTTTCAAAAAGTATGCGGAGCGCTTGCTCTTCAATCTTTTGCTGAGCTGGAGTACCGTCACGTCTAATAGTTTCAGTTCCTTTGGCATCAAACACTGGGTCTACTTGTTCTGGAGTTTCGTACATGTAGCCAACGTACCGCTTTTTTGTCTGCAGAACACAAGGATGGTACACCTTTTCAAATTTGAGCTTAATAGGCTGAGGATTCGCGGAGGTGATTGTTGATGCAATGTCATTGCCAATTTCAAAAGCCTGTTCCCTTGACTTTCCCGGAAGATGTACAAAAATACTGTCTGTATCACCATACACTACCCTAGCACCCCATTTCTCTGTAGTATTTATGGTGTCTATAGCTGATTCCAGCGTTTCCCTAGCAGACAGCACAATTGAATCCGCAATCTCAGCGCAAGGCATCCTTCCCGAAAATGTAGCTGAGGTGTACCCATAAGTCACGTTTGCCGTGAGTTTCAGAGCCAACTGCCGATTATTCATTGACTTTTGAAACCGCACATCGTCCTTGTAAAACTTGGACATCGAATCCTTTAGCATCACCCGAGTATCTAGCAGCTCTTTGAGCATCCGTGCTAACAAAGAATACCGCTCATCGGAACGCAAATACATGACACCATTAGGAGCGACTTTTATTTTGTCCTTGAGTTTTTCCAAAACTCCCGGGTCCAATTTCAAATCGTCTACGACGCCAATTTTATTTCGACCTCGCCAGGGGATTACTCGGCCCATACACGTAGAGTAACAATAATTGTATGCCAGCATGATAGAAGGGTACAGAGATTGAAAATCCAAGACCAAAACGGGGGAGGTGTAGAACAAGCTCTCTGGTTCCATCACAAGAGGAATATATTCCAATGCGTTTTGCTGTCCTACCTGCTTTGTACTTGGAGATATCATGACATAGTTTTCCTTTTTTGCTAGCCTGGCCAACAAAGACTCTACCTTGTACTGGGAGCCGCGGTAAAAGACAGAGTTATAATCTATGCCAATAATTCGAGCTTGCTCACTGAACCGACTGACAATCTCCTGATTTTCCACAATTCTAACCATAAAATCGACCCGTTCTGAATAATATGCCAGTAACGTAGCCAAATCATTAGTGCACATTCCAGTATACCACCTTGTCAGATCTTCATTGGCATAGTGTGGGATTCTCTTGTGGAGAGTCTGGAATACAACGTTCTCCAGCGTATACTGCAACAGGTTGAGCTCGCTTCTGAGAATTCTCCAGATATTAATCACATACCTCCCAGGTATCGTCAAGTCGTTAGTATGACGGAGCCCCCATTTAGAACCACGCAAGGTCGTACCACCACTGTTCGGTTTCGGGTTAAGACGGCCCAAGAGAATACTGAAATCGTCACCATATGCTGCATTAAACCGGTCAATTGCATACCCCCAAGAAGCATTTTGGACTTCAAAGCCAGCCAGAATGTCAGGGTCGTAGAACCGTACCAGCTGAATAAGACTGCCATACAGATCATACTCAGAACGTTCACAGACCACTTGGCGGTCTGTGGCTGACCGGACCCTCTTCTCGAATTGCTCATCTCCAAAGCAAATGATACCACACGGATCATCTTCAGTCATTGTTTCATCCTGAAGAAGGCGCCAGAATACCGCTTGCACAGAATCAATAGCAGGATTCGGTAGTTTTCCGGCATTTCCGTTGGCATGAACCTCAATAACTAGGACCGTCATGTAGGTGAGGTCTGTAATTGCTCGATTGTTAGACGGTGCCTTTTGAGAGGCATACTTGAACATGTTACGTGGATTGGGCGGGACAATTTGAGAAACAAAATCGGGAGTCTTTACCGTTTTGGATGGATTTGCGAGCCACTTTTCCACTGAATGCCTTGGAGGAGGCGGAAATGAGTATTCTACCAGAGTGGGAGTATTATTAGAAGCAGGAGTGTGTAACTTTGGGAAGTCGTCAGAAAATTCAAACGGTTCCAGGTATTTTGCTGAGTTACCCTGTAAGCGGTATTCAATTCCTGCATATGTCGCGGCAATTAACGGGACATCCTTATCTTTGGAGTAGAATGGTTCTTGGTATAATATGCGAGGCAATCCGTAGGACTCAATCTCGTCCAGTACAAGCTCCGAGGAGGGAGGCTTGTAAGCACTCATCAGGAGCATGCTGTCAGTACTTAAATTAAACTCATCACAAATGAGAGCAATGTCGCTCTTTTGGCTAGGGACATATTCCATCGACAATCTGGGCCGGGATTGAGAAGAACCGTTAAAGTCGCGCATCGACTGAGATGAAAACTGAATAGATTGAACCCTTGAGGCGGCGACTGGGGCAGCGAATGAATCTCTAATGATGCTCTCTGAGCTCCTCTTTCGTTTAAGTGTTCCAAAAGACGGTAAATTGGCATCCTCATCCGAATCTGTCTGCTCTTCGTCTGAAGATATCAAGTCAGATTCAGTTATATTTGCCAAAATCTCTGTAATTACTGGAGGAGCAGTCTCCGTTTGTTTGACAGCATCAGGTAAAACCATAGCATCGACCACCTCAAGACAAGTAGGAATGCCATCGAGAGAGGTATCCAGTTGATCCGAACGATCGTACAGTTTTGAATCTATCAGATCATCTAGTCTAGCAGCAAACTCATCTTCTCTGGCCCAATGACGAGTTTCCGGACGGGAAGCACTGGAGCGCGCTTTCTGCTGAGAATCAAAAGTTTCCGCGCCTAATGCGTGTCTTCTCTGAGTGTCTTCAGTCCACAGCTCGCTCAAACTTGCAAGCTTTAGACCCATAGTGCCCTTTAGTCCGTCCTGTTTGCTGAGGTCATAGCGATTGAGAATCATATCTGCAGTTATGTCAATCTCCAGCTCGCATACTGACATTCTTGGGAAGGCCCTATCGGACAAAATTGACACATTCTCTTGTTCAAACGATGGTGGTATAGGGTCTCTAAAGTAGGCATTGGATAACCGTACCCAATTGCACCCAAACAGATTAAAATCTGTAAAGAACTGCAAAGTATGAGGTATGTGCGATTCATATGGCTGCACTGGCCGACCTGTAATCACTCCTGTCCGCAACAAATCAGCAAATTTGGTCATGTACGACGGACTGAGCATGTAAATTTTGAGATACAGTTCCATCTGCTGATGATACCCGTAGAAAGGGATGCCTTTGCACAATATAATGTCTGCCACAAACTGATTTCTAGAGTCGTCAGCGGGTCTTCTATACGCATTGCACATTGCAGTGTTGATCTGAACAATCAATTGTGAAATAACTTTGTCCACTTTGTCCAGCGCCTCTTCATACTTTATAAATAGGTAAGGAAACACTCCGTGTATATGCAAGAGCGCCCTGTGGCCAGAATCGGTCACTCCAAACACGCGAACCACCGGCACATGAGGAAAGGTTGTGGCACCGGATTTTGGACGCTTCCGATCCAGAACCGTAGGAGGGCATTGGTAGGAATCAATGTTATTCAGCTGCACGCGCAAGAACGATGGCGAATTTGATGAAGAAAGGGAACTTTTTACATCAGACATACAGTTCAGCGCCTTTGCATGTTATCTCGATATCAGTGTGATTTGATTAAAGAATCAATCTTAGCAAGGCTGTCGCCATTTAGCTTCCCCGCCAACATCAGGACATCAGGACCGTCAGGACCAGGTGAAGAGAACTGGCTCTCGGGTGCTGAGCTTGTTCTGCTTTTGAACTTATCTGACGCATTTGCCAGGTTGACAGTTTCTAGGTCGCCAGTTTGCATATTAGATTACTCTATTGCTAAAGTTGCTCAAAGCCAAGTAAATCCGCACCATCAACACCATCAATCCATCAATCGGATCACATCATTAGCATAATGCCAGAAGGGCAAAGAGTTACTGTGTATTTACGGTTTCCTTTTAGTCGCAATGGGTTCCAGGACCCTCCAGAGACGCATTGGGACAAACAGAAGGAGAAGAGTTTATGGGAATACTTGAGCTCATCCAACAATCGAGCAGATATTAACTGGAATCAGCTGGCGCGACAATTTCAGGTTTCGACGCCCTTTATTTTACAACAGGCAGCATGGTTATATGAGAGGGAGCTAGAGCAGGTGAGGGCGCAAATGCAAAAAGTCAAGGTTCATGACGCTGTGGAGGGCCACAGAGATTCTAATGACAAGCTGAAGGAGCCCATGGAACCGACGGAGCCACCGGGAACAGAAGCAGCAGCGACAGGAGGTGGAACAGGAACAGGGTCTTCATCATTTGAATCGGTCCAACCATATCTATCTAGACGAGTAACATCGCGAGAGGCGTCTCCTCAAATCCAGTCGTCTCTGTCATCGAACAATTCGTTTTACGAAGGCACTCAGCGCCCGCTTCTGTCACAATCACGATTTGTGGACCAGGATGAAGAAGAGTATGAGCCTGCGTTTGCCTCAACAGCAGAGAAGCCAAAGAATGCATCAAAGGATGACAAGCACAGCGAATCGTCTTTTACAGATCTGTCAGAGACCAGCGTGAGCAAATCAGCATTAGAGGAAGCTATTTTACGAGAAATGGACAAGCAATAATAATAGTGCATTAATGAAAAAATACAATATAGACGACGGCCAAGAAACACAATGCTAATAAAATGCGAGAGATGGATGAGATAATTAGGATGCAACTTGTTGTTCTTGGACACATCGCGAGCATTGACAGGCAAAATGCCATTGATCGCGCAGCTTTTGCTGTCTCTGCTGATAGGACAGATGCTGGATCATGCCGTAGGAAATGTAGAATTCCTGGCCTGGGGATACAGGCTTGATGGAAGTAAACACCATTGACCGGCCCACACGTTCCTTCTTGACAGATGGATCGCAGGAATGGTTAAAAAAGGACGCTTCGGCGTACAGAGCAGCACCAAAGCACTCGCTTTCGAGGTTGAGAGGTAACTGCCAAATACCAAAGGCGTTTCCTGCCTCGCGGCCAACTGTCTGGCGAAGTAGCTGAGAAGAGAACTGGGACTTGATGTCGGCAGGAAGACAGGTGGTCAGGAATTTGTACACACCAATGTGATAAGGAAGCATGGTAGGGAATTGTTGATACACTTCAGCTTCATTGGACTGGAGCATGTCAAACCACGCGCACCTCTGGATAGCCAAAGGGTCTTTGAGGACCAGAGCCCGGTATTTCTGTACTGTGACCGTGGCCACTAACCGGGCCATATCATAGTCTTCGCTTTCTATCGATACTGGAGTTTTCGCAGACTCAGGCTCAGAGTCAATTCGGGTCCACACGGAGTCTAAAAGGAGCTGAGTATTGGTAGCATTGGCAGCAGGAGCTCCTTGTGCTCTTTCCAGCAATGAAACAGTACTGCTCACCCCATAAACATCCTTGCATGATGGCTTCTTTGCCTTTAGCGACCTTTGGTAGGCAACTTCAATTAGATCCAGAGTTTGGCTGAGCAGGCCATCGTAGTCCTCGGTGTCCACCCACAGGTCCTTGCATCGCGAGGAGCAAAAATACAGTCCCGCATAAGCTCTTCCGTCCGGAAGCTGTTTAAGGCGGATTTTTTGAGTTTTGCCATTGTCGTAGTTGAAGCAATTTGCGCAAACTTCCTTTTTGAACGGTCGATACACTACGGCAGCGAAGGGGGTCTGGCATTCCATGACCACCGATCCTGCTGGTACAGAGTTGTCATGGCGATTGAAAAAGCCTCGTCCGCCATAGGGGGTCCGTCGTACCTCTAGACAAGCTCCATGATGGAGGGGCTCCTTGTCGCTATTGTCTAGAGATGGTGTGAACGATACCGGCGATGTACACCGAGTAGAAGGAAGAAGGTCTTCGATATCAGACCCCGAGCTCATTGCCGTCATTTCAAGGGTATGTGTGCCGTATGCCCCCTAGCAAGAGTATTGGCGATAGATAGCGGTAGCGATAGCGCTGCAGTGCCGGGCTCTTGAGAGCTGTTTGATTTGATTTCGCTTTTTTTATTCATGGTTGCTTTTTGTAGTGGGATCGTCGTTGGACTAGCCAAAATTGGCAGGCCCCTTCTGCAAGTCAAGCTTCTGGAATCACGAGTAGAAGCACATAGCACAGCCTTGCTAGGTCTCCAGCAGGCCACTTTTTTCAGCATCTAACCCCTTGTATGACCCATCCTCTTTGTTTGTCCACCTCCGCCCATTTTGCTGGCTGGCGGTTCCCTGTTCTATCCGAAGAGTTCATTCGCTCAACGGCCACAATCATGTCTCAGATCCATGCACGTGTCCGAGAGTTGATTGGACAGCATCCTCGAGCCGCAACAGCCAGCAACAGCCAGCAAAAAGTCCCTAACCATTCCCCTCCTACAGCACGCCAACACCTGCGCAATCTAATCTCGCAAACCCTGTACTTTGTGGGCGCGGCGAAACAGCCAATCTCAAACCCCCCTCTCCACGCACCACCAATCTCTGCAACGCTTCATCTCCTGTGGTGGAAACGGAGTTTGATTGCCAGCCGCGCGGCGCCGCATCTAACATTTTTTCCACTACCAAAATTTCCAAGATCCCGGTAAAACGGTCCGCCGCAGGCGCCGCAGCCGCCGCAATGGCTTTTTGCGGGGGAACTGCAAATGGCGGCAAATAATCACCTCATGAAATCCGTTATGCAACTGTGGACTCATGGCGAAGCGAATCCAAAAACGCATGAGTCTGCCATGTAGATATATGCCTGTCCCCTGTCAATGTCAGAGTAGCATCGTGCTCATTAGTCCCTTGCTTGCCCCTGCTTGTCACTGCCCTTGTCATGACGTAACCGACCACTAAGTTTAGTTTGATCCAGTACCCCTTCTTGGACTCCTTGGAGCCTCCTGAAGTAGGAAAAACAAATAAAAAAATAGTTCCAGTTTTGGCATCCGCTCCTTTCCGCCTCTGTACCTGATTTATAAATCTCGTTATATCCTCCTTTGCGGTATTTTGTCCAATACACAGGCTCAGCCCAGTGGATTGTCACTACGCGCACGCGTTTCCCTCATTAACTCGCTCACGTGTCCTTCTTGGTTACCCACTCCACAGTTGCGCAGATACTTCGATTTACGGAAGCATAACCACCGCCTTCTCCTCCTTTCTTGCTTTTATTCCCCCTCTCTCGTCTCTTTTGTTAACATCTTCGGAGTTACTGTGGGAATAGTAGTTTGCCGGGTTTAATTTTTGTGTTCAAAACTGGTGTGGAAGGTTGTTTTTTTAGCTTTTCTTTTGATCTGAGTTTATTTCGCTTCTGTTCGCTCCCTTTAAACTTTGCGACGATCCGCCTACTGCTCACATGCGATATTCTAGTGCTATTTTAGCTATTCTGGCTGCCACGGTGGTTGGTCGTGGTATTGACGTTTCCTCTGGTACCGACGTGATCCCTCCAGATTCAAAGGAGGCCCAGGCTCTTCACCACTCTGACAAGGCCGTAAAGACTTCGCCAAAGGATAAGACCATCAACGGAGATCTGATCGATGGCGGTGACAAGTTTACAAAATCCGAGCCAAAGCTGGATCACCAGAAGTTGGACGTTCCTGATGCCCCGGAAGCTGATGAATTGATGAATCCAAAGGGTTCAAAGGTGAAGGCCAAGGGAGATGACCATCCTATTGTGCTTAACGACTATAACCCTAACAATCTCGGGGTAGCCGATTCTGGCAAGGACGAAAAGTCCGACTCTTCGTCCTCTCAGGACTCTAACGCATCTGGCTCGTCTGGCTCTGGCTCTGGCTCTTCCGGCTCTTTGGGTTCGTCGGGTTCCTCTGGCTCGTCGGGTTCTGGTTCCTCTGGTTCCTCATCGGCATCTTCGTCTTCTTCATCCTCATCTTCAGCTTCGGGAGGAGACAAGCTGGTGTCGCAGCAGTCTAGCAAAAACGATGAAGGATTTGTTTCCACCACTGCCGAGGCCCCCGTGGCCAACTCGCCTCTGCACGCTGCTACTATGGCGTTTTCCATGATCCTATTCTCAGAAGTCGGCGACAAGACGTTTTTAATTGCTGCCCTCATGGCCATGAAGCACTCGCGAGTGGCCGTGTTCACAGCCGCCATCAGTTCGCTGGCTGTAATGACAATCTTGTCGGCCATTCTGGGCCATGCCCTGCCTGCATTGCTACCTAAAAAGCTAACTAGTTTACTAGCTGCCGGGTTGTTTATTGTGTTTGGAATTAAATTGTTCGCCGAGGGCATGGCCCTGAAATCGGGAACTGGAGTAGAAGAAGAATTAGAAGAGGTGGAAAATGAGATTGAGGCCCAAGAATTGGCCACTCAGAATGACGACTTGGAGCGCGGAGTATCCGCCTACTCTGAGAAGAAGGGACACCACCACAACCTCAAGCGAAGCCCTTCGTCTCCTCGACTGTCCCAGGATGGCCTGGAGAATGGTGCTGGCGACGCTCCTCTATACACTGTGCGTCCTGGCCGCCGATCTGGCATGTTTTCGCCCTGGAACCAGCTGGTGGAGGGCGTTCAGAACCTGGCCGAGCTCGTTCTGTCTCCCATCTGGGTGCAAGTATTTGTCATGACCTTTTTGGGTGAATGGGGAGACCGCTCCCAGATTTCTACCATTGCCATGGCGGCCGGTTCGGATTACTGGGTAGTCATTGTAGGAGCCATTCTGGGACACGCAGTGTGCACGTTTGCTGCTGTCATGGGCGGTCGTCTTCTCGCTACCAAGATTTCCATGCGTCATGTCACTCTGGCCGGCGCAGTGGCATTCATTGTGTTTGCCATTATTTATTTCGCTGAGGGTCTTTCCCTGGACTGGACAAGTACATAATGTATTCTAATAGAGGGACTAATGCATCATACCAAGCAATAGATAAAAACTATGACACTGACACTATGACATTATGACACTATGACAGCTGTGACAGCTGTGACACGTATGACAGTTATGACAGGTCATAACCCTGAAGCTATGACAGCTATGACAGCTATGACAGCCTGTGACAGCTATGCATAAATGTCAATTAACGGGTAACAAAGCCTCCGTTGGCAAACAGAGTCTGTCCGTTGAACCACCAGCCCTCAGTGACAAGGAACTTGACGATGGGGGAAATATCCTTGATGTCGGTGAGCTTACCGTTCATGGTAGTGCTCTTGAGGAATTCCACAGACTCTGGAGTCTCCTGGCCGTAGAAGAAGGGAGTGTCCATGGGACCAGGGGCAATAGCATTGACGGAGATTCCTCGAGAACCAAACTCCTTGGCGGCTGCCCGAGTGAAGTGCTCCACGGGGGCCTTAGCTCCAGCGTAAGTAGAGTACAAAGGAGTGAAGGCACCCAACAAAGAAGTCACAATGGTGACAATCTTTCCTCCGTCAGCCAGCTTCTTTCCAGCCTCCTGGAGGAAGAAGAAGGCAGCCTTGGAGTTTGTGTTGAACATGGAGTCATACTCCTGCTCGGTAATCTCAGTAAAGGGCTTCTTGAGCACCTTTCCTACAGCATTGATGGCAACGTCGGCAGAGCCAAACTCCTTGATGGCTAGGTCAAACAAGGCAGCATTGACCTTAGGGTCTTCCAATTCTCCCTGGTAAATCACCGCCTTGGATCCGGCAGCCTCGAGCTCCTTCACGAGCTCCTCTCCCTTTGTCTTGTCGGCCGAGGAGTGGTAGTGCAACACGAAGTTGGGGGATCCCAACTTGACCAAGTCTCGGGCAATCAAGGCTCCGAGGTTCTTGACACCTCCGGCGATGACAACAGTCTTTCCCTTAAGATCAGTGAATGCAGGCATTGTATCAATTGGTCAATTGCAGTTCTTAATATAAAAAAAAGGACAATCGATCGTGCGATCGACGATCTTATATAACCTTAGTGGACCCTGCCTCGACGGGGATAACCCTTGCTTCTCTGCGGCGTGGAGCCGCGGCAAGCCGCTGGGAGCCGCTGGACTTCGGATTTAAACAAGCTTTGTAGCAAGGAGCCCTTTGCTGAGCCGATGTATCCGCTAATCAGCGATCATATGTGAGTGATGCAATTTCTAATTAGTAAGATGCAACTTTGAATTGCAGATGGGATACGAATTGAGAAAAAAAAGAACTAAAAAAAGATTGCGAACTCTGTGGATCGAACACAGGACTTCCAGATATCTTGACTGAAGTCGTCTTCAGTCTGGCGCTCTCCCAACTGAGCTAAGTCCGCCGGTCTTGGAAGAAAAAGTTTTAAATCACACAAGAGGTATGGCGACAGAGCATAGTTTTCTGGTTTAAAAGCTGGGGGCCGGTACAGGGAATAGCCTGCGAGTGTAGCATGCGTACTGTTGACTTATAAATGCGGTGCAGGCTATTTTTGTCGAAAAAACTGTTCATAAATTTAGGCACGTGACAAGAATCACGGGATCATTGGATCAACCGCCTGAGAACCAACGAGCCGGCGAAACTATTGATGCTGAACCTTGAATTGACGCTCAATTGACTACAAGTTTGCTGCAGAGTATGTTTGAATGATTCAGATTGCTAGGTTGCCCACTGCACGTCAGAGGACCGACTGGCGTACCTGAATCAAGCTCTTTAAGAACTTTTACCACCGTCGGAAAAGCTCGGACACTATGCAATTCAGTTTTGAAAAGTTTACGAGCCAAGAGCTGGCGGAAAAAGAATGGCTCCCTGAGCTCGTGGATCTGATTAACGACTCATATCTCAATCGAAAACATGATCCAGTTGGACACACGCAGCCCCGGTTGGAGGATGAACAGGAACTGTTGAATGATCTGGGCGACACTGGGTTCACCACAGTCGCATTTGACGCAGACCGAAAAATTGTCGCTACCGCCAGTGTCAAGCCTTGGAAAGATGAGGGCTTGTGGATACCTGTTGAAGGGGAGCATGAAGCACCACAAAAGTGCCCGGGCGATTATGAAATCATTCTGGTGGTAGTAAAGGAGGATCCAAAGTACCGGGGTAAGGGGTTGTCCGACTCATTACTAGAGCTATGTTATCAGACTCTGCGGGAGGTGGAGGAAAATCCTCCAAGATTGATGCTCAAGGTAATTCAGGAACTGTATGGCCCATACTGGGGTAAAAAGGGATACCAAATCGTCGCAAAGCAGCGATGTGAATCTGGCACCTGGGGCATTCAGAAACCGTTTACTCTACTGGCAATGGCTCAGGTGTTGCCAATGTAGCGGGGGAGACTAATAATTTAGAAACTTAAATAATAGACACTAATTATTCCTATCTACATGTAAGAATTAAGGGCACCTCCATCAATGAGAATGTCCGTACCGGTCATGTAGCTACCAGCATCACTGGCAAGAAGCACTACTGCCCCAGTGATCTCGTCCATCTTTCCAAATCTAGGGATAGGAGTAATCTGAGAGAAAATGTCTCTGACAGCGTCCGACAGAGGAGCGGTCATCTCTGTATCAATGAAACCAGGAGAGATAGAATTGACTCGGATGCCATTACCTCTGTACATGTCAGCCAAGGTGGTTCGCAAATTGAGAATTGCGCCCTTGGATGCAGCATAGGCAGGAGGAATAGCTGCACTTCCTTGATGACCAACCAGAGAGGCAACCATCACAATGGCTCCTCCATTTTCATTCTCGGACATCTGCTCTCCAAACAGAACTGAGGTATAATACGCACCGCTCAGGTTGACCTTGAGAATGCGTTCCCAACTACTGATCCATGAAGTTTCAGGGTCTTCATCATCCGACCCCCCCGTAAGCTCTCCAATTCCAGCAAATGGAAGTAGAATGTCAATTGACCCCAAATTGGCTGCTGCGTACTCTACAGCTTGCTTAATTGACTTTGGATCGGTCACATTGACAACCTTAGTGAGCACTTTTCGGTCCGGGAACACCTTTTCAAGGACCTCCTTTGCCTTTCCCAATTCCGGCTCGTTAATATCCAGCAACAGCGCTCCAGTAGCTCCATGTTCGAATAACGCATACACGCAAGCCAATCCTAGTCCTCGGGCACCACCGGTCACGACAACGTTCTTGCCCTCCACGGAGAATCGAGCAAACGCCTTGTCGCGCGCACTAAGAGAGGTGTCGTTAGGATCAAACTTCATTTCTGTCGATATCAGGATTTCAACAAGGTTGTCGATGTCAAGACATCACGATTCTTCACAGCGAATATAAGTACCCCGCAGCCGACCGGCATGTGAAATTCACCATCAACTAACGGATTCCACGTTCAACGATTGAACGAATGATGAACGAATGACCGTGAGAAGTCGGTTAACCATGCTCCCAAGCTAAGCGCTCTGTATTCTAGTATTAGTACTGTTAGTCCGCTCGAGTAATGTAGAAAGCTCATAAGGTCCATATGATGGAGATAGTGAGTATAACCGGTGACATCGGCGATACAAACTGGTTTAGTTGAAAGTTCAATTCTTTTCCTGGGCATCCAGTAGTCGCTGGCGAACCATTTTGATAATGGCATTGTCAGTCTGGCCATCCAATTCTTGCATTTGTGGCTCTAAATCTCGCTTCAGGTCCCAAGTGGCACTCTTTGGCTGGAGACTTGACAGGTCGAGATCTGAAGCTGCAGTGGCAGTCAGCTTCTCCAACGCCTCCTTCTGAGCTTGCTCGGCAACAAATTCTATAGTCTCCTCCTCTTCAACGGGATTATTCTCCATTCCCAATCTGGGGCCCTTTACCTCTGGGTCGTAATTTCGGGGTCTGACTATATTATCTTGTTCTACATTACCCTCTCCATCGCCAGACTCTTTAGACTCTCTAGGCTGCTCAGACTGCTCAGACTGTTCAGGAGCCCTCTTGATTCCTCGTAGCTGCGCTAATCGTGCCTTTCTGGCCGCAGCCTGTTCTTCTAACGACATTTTTCACTTTGATCTCTGGCGAGTTTGTCAAACCTGTCGATTCACCACTTTTTCAGCCTTTCGCACCGTTCGACACCATTTTGGAGACCTTTGATATTTGCAGATTCGCGACCGGTTGGGTATGTCGTTACCAGGACTGAGCTCTGCTGCTGAATCCGAGGGCCAGACTCACCTCATTGACCTTGCTGCGGGATCGGAATGGCGTGTCGAAGTTCCTGCGACGTCGCAGCTTAACGTAACTTTGCTGGATGGAACCGCCGAAGTGTTTGGCACAGAGCTGGCGGTGGGCGCGCAGTATTCGTTTGTAGGCCAAAATACTGCTATATACACATGGTACGGATGCAAACTTCAGTATAGCAGTACGCTGCACTCGTCCATCTCCACTTCGTCGGCGACTTTTTCAGAGTATACTTCGGATGAGACCCCCATGACAGTGTACGCCAATCTCCATTTTGCATTAGAAACTCTGCGCAATGAGTCTAAACCGCCATCGGTGCTGGTGCTAGGTCCCCCCTACTCGGGAAAGTCATCAATTTGCAAGATTCTGGCCTCGTACGCAAACAAGACGGGCAGATTCCCTATGGTGGTGAATCTAGATCCTGCAATGGGTGTGTACAGCTGTCCGGGCGGTCTTTCAGCAGCTCCAGTGTCTGATATTCTGGATGTAGAAGACTCTACTGGAGGCTGGGGGTCTTCACAAGTCAATGGCCCTGCGCTGCTTCACCCTAAATCACCATTGGTGTATTACTACGGTCTGGAAACTCCGCAAAAGAATTCAAAATACTTTAAGCATGTCGCTTCTAGGCTATCTCTGGGCGTGCAGGCACGCCTGTCTGCAGATAAAAAGGTGCGCGAGTCTGGGATTATAATAGATACCCCAGGATCAGGCATGAGTGACTCTACAGTTTCGTCGGTTATTGCTGATTTCAAGGTAAACGTAGTCGTGGTGGTGGGCAATGAGCGCCTGTATTCTGATCTGGCAAAAAGATACAAGGAAAAGTCAAACTTGACTGTACTAAAAGTTCCCAAATCTGGAGGCTGTGTCGACCTTGACCCCCCAGCAGTTCGAGCTAACCAATCTAGATCCATGAGAGATTACTTTTACGGCACCATCAAGCAGACTTTAGACCCTTACTCGGTGACCGTGGACTACTCTGCTGTCACTGTGTATCGAGTGCTGGAAGAGTCTGAATTGGACAGCTCTGCCCTGCCTGCTGGCGAGCAAGCTGATTCCCAGCACTCTACCCAGCACCTCGTGAAGCTAGAGACGTCTGCTATCCTGCAGAACTGTGTAATGGCAATGCTCAATGCGTCGCCTGCGGACCCCGTGGACTTGTTGGTCCAATCTGAGGTTCTTGGATACGTTCACGTCATTACTGCTGATGACGACCGTCGAAAGCTGGTCATTCGTATGCCAGTGCCCGGCCGCCTGCCTCAACGACCTTTTGTAATTGGCGATTATCGCTACCATGAATAATCTACCATGAATAATCTAACGACACTTTACCTAATTATTTTAAATAGCTTTCTCTTGGGTCCGTTAGTTGTTTGGCTATCGTGTGAATCGATTGATATATACAGATAATAAATACTTCTAGCTTCAGTCTCGTAACGATGAGATGAAGGCATCCAGGTTATACTCCTCCTCATACTCGCGCTCATCCCATAGCTCTCCAAGCTCTGCAATGGGATTGGGCTTGCTCTTGCCCTTGAGCTGACCGGTCTCGTCCAAAGCGTCCTCTTCGTTGGCAGCAGTGCCTCCCTTCTGCGACAGTGCTTCAGCATCTGGCACGTTGAACAGATCCAACAACTGATCTGTATCCATTGACTGCAGACCGGCGTTCTGTTGGTTCACCACTGTGGACGCAATGTTGAGTTTGAACTTTTGCAGACCCATAATCTTCTCCTCCAGGGTGTTACGGGTGATAAGTCTATACACGTTGACCACCTTCTTTTGTCCGATACGGTGAGCTCTGTCCATTGCCTGGAGATCGTTCATGGGATTCCAATCGTGCTCCACGAAGATGACAGTATCTGCTCCAGTCAAATTGAGTCCCAGTCCTCCCACCTTGGTGGTCAGCAACAGGACATCGATGGATGGATCCGAATTGAACTGCTGGACAATGTCAAATCGTCGCTTGCCTTCAACGTTACCGTCCAGTCGCAGGTACGATACATTGGGCATGTACTTTGCCAGCAGATCATTCTCCACCATATCCAACATATCAGTGAGCTGACAGAAAACCAAAGCTCGATGCTGGCTGGTTACTCCAGCGGAAGGAATCTGTTGCTGTTCAGGCGCTGCCTCGTCCAGTCCAATTCCACAGTCCAGCAACAGCTCTCGCAGTGCTTGAAGTTTGGGAGCGTGAACAATATCCCGAATGGACTGCTTCTTGGTCTGCAGCTGTCCCATCACCTTGTCATATTGAGGATGCTTGGGGTTCAGCACCAAGGCAGGGTGGTTACAGAGCTTTCGCATGTACTGCAGGGCCTGGAAGATGTGCTGCTTGCCCTCCTTCTCCTTTGCAGGCTCTACCTGCTGCGCTTCAATCACATCGTGCTCGACCTGAGTCTTCTGCTTCTTTGCAAAGTCTTCATAGAGGCTCTTCTGCAGCTCACTGAGCTCACAGTAGTAGTCCTGAATGATCTTGGGTGGCAGATCAGACAATACATCCTCCTTGAGACGTCGCAACAAGAACGGAAGTACCTGCTTGTGAAGTGCTTCTAGGGCCAGTGCTCCGGCCTCCTGTTCCTTGTCAGAAGACTTTGCATTACGCGACGCAGCAATTGGCTTTGCGAATCGCTCATTGAACACCTTTTCAGTACCCAGGAATCCAGGCATCAAAAAGTCAAACAGAGACCACAGCTCCAGAACGTTGTTCTGAATTGGAGTACCAGTAAGAATGAGACGATGGTTAGCATTGAACTTCTTCACCGACTGAGTCAGCTTGGAGCTGGGGTTCTTGATAATATGACCTTCATCCAAAACACAGTAGTTCCAGTTCTGGGCCGAAATGATGTTAACGTCATTTCGAGCAATATCATAAGAGGTGACTACAATATCGTGATCCTTAAACGAGTCAGCAAAGCGACTGCGAACACCAGGGTTACCCACGTAAACCTGCACCTTCAAGAACGGAGCATAGGTGAGAATCTCATTCTGCCAGTGTCCAGTAAGAGTGGGAGGACATACCACCAAAGAAGGCAGTCTACGAGTTTCTGGAGACTTTGTCTTTGCGTGCTCTTCGGCACGAAGATGATGGTCACTAGCAACAATACAAATGGTCTGCAGCGTCTTTCCGAGACCCATATCATCACAAAGTACTCCGTGTAGGTGATACTTGTTAAGGAATGCCAGCCAATTGACTCCCTCCTGCTGGTACTTTCGCAGGTCGGCCTTGATAGCCACTGGAAGATCAAACTTCTTAATCTTGGACACGTCGAGCATCTGGGAAATGAATTCTCGCTCACGGTCTCGTCCCTCCAGCAGCTTGGCAGACATTCCAGGGGGATCAGGAATTCCAGATTCCAGGGGAACAAGCTTAATGATTGAAGCAAATGTCGTGGTGGCAATAAGTCGAATTCCACCGTCGGCATCACTCATTCGACCCAAAACTGGAACGATAAGGAATACTACATATGGCAGAATGTCCACACCCATGGCAATGGTCAAGTGGTAGACGCATTCAATGGCACCCTGTCTGGCGTGAACATCCAAAGCATTAGAGACCATAGGGAGCACATTCTCCACCAGAGATTGGATACTCTCTGCCTTGATTACTGCACAGATTGTAGCAAAGCATTTGGCAGCAGCGTATCGCAATACAGAGAACTTTGACTTGAGCACCTGCTGAATGAGACCAAAATGAGGCACAAACTGGCTGTACAGTGAAGGATGAATGTAAGGCAACAAGGCACGGATGATAGAAAGAGAATCAACCACTTCCTGGCCAATTGTCGAGTCTGGATCTTTAGCAGAGTCTGGAAGATCACCACCGTCACTAATATGGCCCACAGCTGTGAACATACACTCACGCAGCTTGCCCACCGATGCAAATAGCTGGTCACCATAAATTGCGCACAGCTCTTTGAGGGCAATCTCTGCACCCTGGCGTTTGATTCTGGCAGCCCGGACTTCCTTCTGGTGAGCGACCTGGTCGGCCACGTCGGCCTTGATCTCTTCTTTACGCAACGACAAGATTGCATCCTCAAACTGCTCGTTAGGATGGAACTCTGGAACTTCAGAAGTATCCACACAGAGGAATGCACACAAGTTCTTGATCACCTTGTCAGCAGCGGCCGTCTTTCCTCCATTGAGGAACTGCTCAATGAGTCTTGCAATGGAGATTGCAGTTCTCTGCTGGAGCTCGGAGTTCTCTTCAGCCTTGATGCTGTCCATCATGCTGCGAATGATGGGGTTCAACTTCTTGGGCATGGATGCAGTGAGGTTTACATATGCCGAAGCGGCAGACGCCAAAATGGAAACATCCCGCTGGTGCTTAGCATCCCGAGCCTCCTCAATGGCTTGAAGAAGAGTTCTATGAGCGTCAGAGAGAGCCTGAGAAGCAGTCATCCTGTAGCTAGTGGATAGAGAACGCTTGAGCTTTTCAAACATGTCACCAGCAACCTTCTCAGCGGTGTTAATGCTAAAGGCGTCAGGACCAGCATCAGGCTCACCCTGAACCACAATGGCAACTTGGGGCAGCTTGCTTCGGGACAGCTTAGCTGTGTCAACAAACACACTGAACAGGGCCTGGCACTGTGTGCGCACCGCCTTGAGATATGGTGTGAGGTCCCGGTACATGGGGGTAGGTTCAGCAGTTAGTAGTGTCATTAGCTTATCGCCAAAGTCAGCCAAAGGCGATTGTTCCTTAGCGGTACAGTGCTTTCCATACTCTTCCAACAGTAGTACAGCAGTGAGTCGCTGTGTAGAGAAGACTGAGAACAGGTACTCGGACAGTCGAGTCTTTAAATTGTTCAGACCAGCATCATCCCACAGGGCCAAAGCACGACCCAAAGCTTTACAGCCCACAATCTTAGTACGGAGCATGACGGAAAGACCAACCAAATTTACATCACCCATAAACATTGCAGCATCAATATTGACGTGGTGTTGGTTGGCAGGAACGGGCTCTTCAGGACTCTTGCGCTTTCGTTTGTTGCCCTTATTAGCTCCCGGAGGAGGAGAGTAGGTAGCTCCCGAAGGTCTCAAGAACAAGCTTGTGTCCATCTTGTAGTTGTTACGCACCGAACCAATTGGAGTCATTAATAGGGTCAACAAGGGATCGACATGCTCAGTAAACAGCTTGTTAAAGAGAGGGCCCCCAATCTGATCAAGCAGCTTGTTCCACAGGTCAAGGGTGAGCTCAATTACCTGCTGATTCTGTTCCACCAAAAAGTTCTGGAACACCAGTCGAAGCATGCGCCCGTCCACCCACTGCCCTGCCCCGGCAGACTGGTCAGAACCGTCCTCCATGTCTAAGAAGGTGACCAGTGCCCGCAGAACGGATTTTCGTACGTTAGTAATTGAATGTCTTAAGAAAGGGTACAAGCGAGGGACCAATTGAGCGAAGGATTGAGAGGGGTCCGAGGCAGCGGAGGCACGAATAGCGTCTAAGACGGCGGGGAAACTGCTGAGCTTTGCCAGAAGGTCCATTACATTACCAATACTGGCACTGAGATCGTCCTTCAAATCACTCAAGCACGCCCAAACCACCGACAAGAGTTCGTTAATTCTGTGAGGGCGCTGAGACACAAACTCTGATGCAATAGGAAGCAGAGTGGCAGCACTCATTGCCTGAACATCGTCATCAGACTCCTTCAAACCATGAATGACGCACTCAATGAGGCCGTCAAAGTACTGGTGGCCGGCGTTATTAGATAGAATGTCCTTTCGCACCGACACCAGGTATCTTAGGCCGAGCATTCCTCCATGGCAAGCCTCCCACAAGGGAACGGTAAGGTCGAGGTCATTCTGCAAGACCAGTCTACGAAGAGCAACAAACGTCTTGAAAATTACTGGTTCAGGGAGGTGAAGGAGCAGGGCACCTAAAGTTTGAGCGGCCGACTCACGCACTGGAGCCACCACCTGATCAGAAACAAAATCACCAAACCGGTCCAGGGCAAACACGCATACCAATCGACAGGCCAAGTCTTCAAGCCAGTCACTGTTAAGCTTGTTATTGTCATCTCTGGACTTGCCCAACACTCTACCTGCACCGGCACCATGAACACGAATGACTTCACGAAGACCGAGGACGGCTCCGTGACGAACGTCCCAGGCGGGGTCAAACAGATCGACCATCAGGAGCTCGCACAGACCCTCAAAGGGCCAGATCTTGCCAGTACTAGCCGACTGCATGGATACTAACGGAGAGATCTGGGGGGCCTTGGACTCGACGACCAGCTTGCCATTGTGACCCTGGGCTGTCATGTCATACTGTGGAGTGGAGGGATTATTAGGAGAGGACTCGACGGCCGAGGGAGAGGAATTCTCTCTGTCCATACGACGGGCGGCCGAGCTGGAGGACAGGTCTACGACTCTAACCTTGTTTGAAGCATTTTTGGACTCGAACTTTGCTCTTCGCTTTGCCATTGCCCGCATTCTAGCGTTCTGGGCGGGGGTAGTGCCGGAGCCACTGGAGTTGGCAGCGGCATTGGTAGCATTGGCAGCTGCGTTGGAGTTGGTATTGGCAGTAGTAGTGTCAGCAGCAGACGGTTCGGTCTTTATGGTAGTAGGGGCGGGAGTAGTAGCAGGGCTCGCGCGCTCGGACTTTGCAGTAGCTGGGCTGCCCTCGCGCTTGACGAGGTCACTATCGGTTAGCAGGTCATCATCTAAGTACTGGCCACCAATGCCCAGCTTTTGCTTGAGACCGAGCTTTTGACGACGCAGCTTTTCTACAGGGTCCAGATCAGCTAGTGGATCATCATACTCCTTGCCCGCGGACCCCAGCAGTTTGTTGCCCTTCTTGAGCACCAGGGAAAGATCTAGAGTATCAAACGACAGCAGTGCCTCTTCATCAGGCTTTGACTTTGCCTCTTCCTCGGTCTTGATCTGGTCCTCGGGGTCCTCAGGTTCGGGTTTGACTCTATTTACATCCTCACCATCATCAGTAGCAGCGGCAGCAGAAGCCTTTGTCGCGCCCGCGTCCCCGGTTGACTCGGCGGTTGGCTCAGTCTTGACTTCTGTATTGTTATCATTAGGGTCCCATTTGGACGCATTGGCGACAATTCCTCCAATGGCCCGAGAGGTGGCAATTCGAGTGTCCCATTTGGGGGATCGCAAGTAAGGAAACACCCTAGACAGCAGGTTCAAAAGGTCCTCGGGATGGTTTTTTTGCACATCCGCCAGCTGGTCAGCAGCGGTGTTCCGTACAAACGCCGACGAACCTGTGTCGAGCAGTAGCACCAACCGGTCCAATCTCGACATGTTCACGCGTCCAAAAGTACGGGTTATACTTCCATCAACAGTCAATTGCCGTCAATCAATCAAAATCAACGATACAACACAACAACGATCAAACTGAACAATGAACAAAATTGACAAAATGACCAAAACTGATCAAAATGAACAAAAGAACAAAATCAGCAAAATCAGGAAATTCAGCAAAATTAGCAAAAAAGAACAGAAATAATGTCTGCTCACTAGCGGCCGCCTGCCTCGTTATATATCTAGATGGCGCGGCAACAAGAATACACCTTTTTCAGCTTTTTTGGCCCTCCTTGGCTCCATTATATATACCTGCAGCCGTGGATGGGAAATGTTTACCACGATTTTTTTGGCGCCCCATTGGGGGCGGCGTGCGGCGATGGTGCGGCCAAAATGTACATGCGCCGCACGCCGCGCAGTTCCCATAGCAACCCTTCTCCTCACCGTCTGGACCACTGGGGCGCCGGATGACTAACAAAAAAAGTGACTAAATGGGCGAGTTGGGTGGTGGGCGCCAGCGGAGATATTGTGATAACGAACAAGGGTCTGGGGATCGGTCCAGACAGAGGGCAATTGAGCGGGGGGACGGAGTACAGTTGCTACGGCCATCCTTTGTACGTGCCCGTGTCACGCCCTGTTGAGCTGTGCGCTGTGTGCTGTGTGCTGTGCTTCTGCACCCTTCGATAGATAATTGTACCGAGTTTGTCGGAATTAGTTAAAGCCCACCAAATTAGTCATAGCCGTATATATAAATACCGAGGAAAAATTCTGACATTTTTTTTTCATTATTTGATACTTTTGTTGAAAAAAGACACAATAGAAAAAATGAGCGAAAACAACGCTTCAAACGGTGTCGAGGCCACCCAGCCCGTTCGATCGAACCCATATGGACCTAACCCCCAGGACTTTTTGTCCAACGTAGGCCGATTCCAGCTCATTGAGTCCACTCTGAGAGAGGGAGAGCAGTTTGCCAACGCCTTCTTTGACACTGAGAAGAAGATTGAGATTGCAAAGGCCCTGGACGAATTTGGAGTCGACTACATTGAGCTGACCTCTCCCGCTGCTTCGGAGCAGTCCCGCAAGGACTGTGAGGCCATTTGCAAGCTCGGACTCAAGGCTAAGATTCTTACTCACATTCGATGTCACATGGATGACGCCAAGCTGGCAGTGGCCACTGGTGTCGACGGAGTAGACGTTGTGATTGGAACCTCCCAGTTCCTGAGACAGTACTCTCACGGAAAGGACATGGCTTACATTGCCAAGTCCGCCGTGGAGGTGATTGAGTACGTAAAGTCCCACAACATTGAGATCCGATTCTCGTCCGAGGACTCGTTCCGATCGGACCTGGTCGACCTGCTCAACATTTACCGAACCGTGGACAAGATTGGTGTCAACCGAGTGGGTATCGCCGACACTGTGGGATGTGCTAACCCCCGTCAGGTGTACGAGCTGGTACGAACTCTCAAGAGCATTGTGTCTTGCGACATTGAGTGCCATTTCCACAATGACACTGGATGTGCTATTGCTAACGCCTACACTGCTCTGGAGGCCGGAGCTACCCTGATTGATGTGTCAGTTCTGGGTATTGGCGAGCGAAACGGAATCACTCCTCTGGGAGGACTCATGGCTCGAATGATCGCTGCCGACCGTGATTACGTTCTGTCCAAGTACAAGCTGCACAAGCTGCGAGACCTTGAGAACCTGGTCGCTGAGGCCGTTCAGGTCAACGTGCCCTTCAACAACCCCATCACTGGATTCTGTGCCTTCACTCACAAGGCCGGTATTCACGCCAAGGCCATTCTGGCTAACCCCTCCACTTACGAGATTCTCAACCCCGAGGACTTTGGTCTGTCTCGATACATTCACTTTGCTAACCGATTGACGGGATGGAACGCCATCAAGTCGCGAGTGGACCAGCTCAACCTGTCGCTGAGCGACGACCAGTGCAAGGAGGTGACTGTCAAGATTAAGAAGCTGGGAGATGTGCGATCTCTGAACATTGATGATGTTGACTCGATCATTCGAGACTTCCATGCTGAGATCAACACTCCTGCTGTCGAGCCTGCTGCTAAGAAGCAGAAGACTGACGCTGACGCTGAGTAAGTGTTGTATATTTAACTCTTTCTATTTTCTTTCTGAAATAGCATACAAATAGACTGTCGTGAACATATTACTAGTCCGATGCTCTCGATGCATTCTTTCATCATTCTTTCACTGAATTGATATTGCATATCTATGGAAACAAGTTCCATTAGATCTACTGAATTGTATAAATGAATTGTAGCAATTGAGCAAGGCAATGAATTGAATAGTGAATTGAGCAATTCTCGGCTCGGTGACTCATCCATTACATAAGCATTTAGGGGGTCGAATTTGGCCAACGAAAAGACCAATTGGAGTGAAAATGGTATCAAAATGATGCTAAGAGCTGAAATAAGGTATTAGAGGGTTTTTGTGGTTGAAGGAGGGCAGGATCGTGAGCAATTACGCAAAATCCATATTCTGCTGAGTAACTGCTTAGTCATCGAAACGGGCTGTACAGCTGTTGTTACAACTAGTACAACCGATACAACAACAGAAACAGAACCATTTCAATAGCCATTAACACTTAATACAACTATTCCACTGTTAGTGTCAACCAACTATTTTGTAGTCAGCCAATGCTTGGCCATTGGAGCTGTGATCGATCGATCTTCATGGGTTTGCGGCTTAATGAGGCTTCATGAGGCTTGCGGCTCTCTCCATATGCTCCATTTCAGTCAACAATACAACCACAATTATCCGAAAACCAGAGTTCAAATAGTAAAAAGCTCACCTATGCTCCATCTAGCATCACCCAAACACTAATCCCAACTCCCATCTCATTCTATCACCAATTCTATAACCAATTACATTCTTCCCCGACAATGGTCCCCCACCACCATACTCCCCTCCCGCCAACCTCCTTTATCCTAATCTGAACCAACAACAATCACACCTACATCCCTGACGAGCAACAATGGCCCGTGAAGCCATCTTCCGCTCGGCGGAAATGTCCCTGGTCCAGCTCTACATTGCGACCGAAATAGGGCGCGAGGTAGTGGGTTCACTAGGGGAGCTTGGAAACATTGACTTTCGTGATCTCAATGCAAAGGTGTCTGCCTTTCAGCGTAGTTTTGTAAAGGAGATTCGCCGTCTGGACAATGTCCAGCGCCAGCTTCGTTATTTTGGGGCTCAGATGGATCGCAATGACATCAAGGCTCACCCAGATCCTTCCAGCACTCCTGGTACTGCCAAGGCATCCGAGATTGATGCTCTGGTTCAGGAGACGGACCGCCTGGAGAAGCGAGTGTCCGAGTTGGTAGAGTCCCAGCAGCAGCTGTTGGAACAGGAAATGCAGCTCAAGCAACTGCGACATGTTCTTAATGGTGTTGGCCGATTCTTCCCTCAGGCCTCTAGTAATGCAGGTATTCTGTCGTCTCTGGGCCAGCAACAGCAACAACAACAGCAGCAGCAGCAAAGAAATAGTAATAGTGAGCAGGCGCCTCTGCTGACCGACGACCAGGCTGACCAAGACGGTGACGACGAGGAAGCTCAGCGCCCCGGAATGGCTGGCGTGGCCGCGTTTGGCGGAGCGTCGTTTGTAGCTGGAGTGATTGCGTCGGAAAAGATGTCTGCCCTGGGACGAATTGTGTGGCGAGCGCTGCGTGGAAACGTATACATGAACCAGGCCCAGATCGATGAGCCCATCTACGACCCGCAATCCAAGGAAAAGGTCAGCAAGTCTGTGTTTATCATCTTCACTCACGGTCAGGATCTGGTGTCCAAGGTCAAGCGCATTGCCGAGGCGTTGGATGCAGACCTGTACGAGCCTGACGTAGACGCAGGCTTGCGACGGGAGCAGATTGACGACGTCAACCACCGTCTGGAGGACATTGGAGAGGTTCTGCGGTCCACCAAGCTCACCTTGGAGGCCGAATTGGACTATATTGCATCCAAAATCTCCCGCTGGACAGTTGTGTTTGCAAAGGAGCGGGCCATCTACGAGGCCCTCAACATGCTAATGTACGACTCTGGACGCAAATGCCTAATTGCCGAAGGATGGGTGCCCACGGACGAGATTTCCACCGTCCAGGATACTCTGCGACTCATCACTCAGAGCGCCGGAGTGGACGTGCCCTCCATCCTCAACGTGCTGAGCACTAACAAGACCCCTCCCACCTACCACCGTACCAACAAGTTTACTGCTGCGTTCCAGTCTATTGTGGACGCCTACGCAGTTGCAAAGTACCAGGAAGTCAACCCTGGTCTGCCTACTGTCATCACCTTCCCGTTCATGTTTGCCGTCATGTTTGGTGACCTGGGCCACGGATTTATTCTGTTCTTGGCCGCATTGGCCCTGGTCGTCAACGAGACTAAGATTGGTAAGATGAAACGGGATGAAATCTTTGACATGGCCTTTTCTGGTCGATACGTTCTGCTGCTGATGGGAGCTTTCTCCATGTACACCGGTCTGGTGTACAATGATATTTTCTCTCTGTCAATGTCTCTGTTCAAATCGGGATGGAAATGGCCCGAGTCGTGGCAGGTCGGAGAGCTCATTACCGCTCGCCAGGTCGGAGTGTATCCATTTGGACTGGACCCCGCGTGGCACGGTACTGAGAACAACCTGCTGTTCACAAACTCGTACAAGATGAAGCTGTCCATTCTCATGGGATACTTGCACATGAGTTACTCGTACATGTTCTCGCTGGTCAATTACCGCTACTTCAAGTCGAAAATTGACGTATGGGGGAACTTTGTGCCTGGACTGCTGTTCATGCAGGGCATTTTTGGTTACCTGTCTCTAGCTATCGTTTACAAGTGGAGCGTAGACTGGCTGGGCAAGGGTCTCAACCCTCCCGGTTTGCTCAACATGCTTATCAACATGTTCCTTGCTCCGGGTTCTGTAGAGGAGCAGCTGTACCCTGGCCAGGCCACTGTTCAGATCATTTTGGTTCTTATTGCCTTGGTGTGTGTCCCATGGCTGTTGCTGCTCAAGCCCTTGTACGTTCGTAAACAGCTCAATGCTCACCAGTACCAGAGCGTCGACACTAGCGAAGATGCTCTAGTAGGCTCCGCAGAGCCTAATGGTGACGGCGGTGACAACGTTGCCGGTGCAGAGGGCGGAGAGGATGAGGACGAAGAGGAGCATGAGACGTTTGGCGATGTCATGATCCACCAGGTGATTCACACAATTGAGTTCTGTCTCAACTGCATTTCCCACACTGCGTCGTATCTTCGATTGTGGGCGCTGTCGCTGGCACACGCTCAGTTGTCGTCGGTATTGTGGTCCATGACATTGAGTGGAGCATTTGGCATGACCGGGTTTGGAGGAGTGCTCATGACGGTGTTCCTGTTTGGAATGTGGTTTGTGTTGACGGTGGTCATTCTGGTGCTCATGGAGGGCACTAGTGCCATGCTTCATTCGCTTCGTCTTCACTGGGTGGAGGCAATGTCCAAGCATTTTGTTGGAGATGGTAAAGCATACTCGCCTTTTTCTTTCCGCACCCTTGTAGACACCCTAGAGGTATAAATTATGTGAACACATAATACGAATTTATAACTAATACTCGATTATACAATTGACTCTCCTATATATATATATATATATATATATATATATATATTTCTGTCTATCTATGTAACATCATATCCCCTATATTTCTGCGCTAATTTGTCCTCCCTCTATTCCCTATTGCGTTTATTCCCTCTCTGCGTAAGCTGCCTTAGCCCCTAGAAATGTCACTTCGTGTAGCCGCGTGGATCCTAACTTTTCATTGTCATGGAATCGTTTATTAACGTGTCTCCGCCAACTTCAGGGGCAAATTCTCGCAATGGTTCAAGAGCTGGCAGCCCAGAAGTGAAGAATGAAGTGACTAAAGATGTCAAGGAGTCCAGCGACACCAAGGAACCCAGGGATCCAGGGTCAGGAGTGCCACAGGCCGGTTCTAGCTCTAGCCCGGCCAACGGACAGAACGGCCAGAACGGCCATAGCATGCTGCCCCAGTTGGCGCTGAACAACACAGCTGGGGAGCTCCAGACAGATAACGGGCCCAATGGGCCAGACAATGGACCCGCGTCGGCGCTAAAGACTATCCAGCAAATGGACCTTGTTCCAGCAGTGCTGGAAATCCTCGACAGGGTTGCATCAGGATCGCTGTCGGCAAAAGACGTGTACAATGAAGCCGGGCCGCTGCGGGCCAAGCTGGCCAAAGCTCGGGGTGCGCTGGCTGAACTCGACGATACTGACAAGGGCATTGCAGACCTGCGACGGTGGTCACTAGATTTAGAGTCTCGAATTGCCCGCAAGCGCCAGCTCATTCGCCAATTCCAGCAGGTGATGGGAGCCGAAGCAGAGCTAGAGCCACCTTCACAATACGAGGGACTCATGGATATTGATACTGAGACTTCATAGGGACCTGCTTCATAGGGACTTATGATTACAACTACGAGCGACACACCACTACGCCAGACTACGACATACACCAAAAGAGCTAACAGAGCAAGGCAACAGACTCTAGATAACGATAC
This sequence comes from Blastobotrys raffinosifermentans, assembly GCA_003705705.2. Taxonomy (NCBI): domain Eukaryota; kingdom Fungi; phylum Ascomycota; class Dipodascomycetes; order Dipodascales; family Trichomonascaceae; genus Blastobotrys; species Blastobotrys raffinosifermentans. Next base: position 139,573 of record PPJH02000030.1, read on the forward strand.
ACAACAACCTGCTGTGCAATGAACACAAATCTACTAAAATGTACCAGTTGAGCCTCTATGGAAAAGTGCCAGTTGAGCCTCTATAGAGTGGGGCAAGGGTTGGAGCGGCGTCCCCGGATTTCCCTGGCAACGCCCAAACTGCCACAAGACCGAACAAGACACCAGTTTTGCGCTAGCCAAATCCTTCCTTTTCATCGCTGTCTCTCTATTTCCAGTACCGCAGTATTGCCACAATGCAGGAGGTTGATAGGCCCGACATGAACGGGTCTATGAACTTGACCCCGACGTCGGACGGGGCAACGGGGAATAGTGCTGCACCTTCGCTGCCGAGCTTGCGGGTGTCGAGCACCCAAGCGTCAGTGGACTCCGAGTCAGACTACCAGATGACGACCAGCAGCGCTGTGACGACCACGGCGTCGGCGTCGTCTGCGTCTACGTCGCGGCCGCTGTCGAGATCGTCGTCGGTTGTGTCTGGCACTTCGGCCTTGTCGACCACTGCTACAAAGGACGGAGTGGAGGGCAAGAAGGTGCGCCGATTCCACGATCCCTTAGGGTACACTGCGTGGTTGAAATCTACAAACAACGCGCGACAGTTCGACGACGACAATGGTTCAACAACTGCCTTTGGCACTGGTTCAGGGGCTGCCTCAGGCATTGGCGCCGGCGATGGGTCTGGCGATACTACTCCAAGTGTCAATTCAGGAGACTCTGATGGCCACAAGACGCCTCCCAACATTCCGTCGGCGCCTCCTGTCACATTGAACGAAAAGATGCGATTGTTACGCACCGGGTCAGTATCAGGCCACGGTCACCAGGGGTCCCAAGGGTCCCAGGGGTCCTCGAGCTCTCACAGCGACAATTCTGCTTCGGCTTAGTATTTATTATTGTATCATGCTATCAATCAATTACGTACAATTAATTGCATCCCTACAGCAGCTGTAAGAGCAAGAGGAGCTTGCTCGAGCAGAATGATCATGTGACCCAATTCATGTGAAGTCCCTCATGTGAGAACCACGTGACGTCCGGGTAACTGAAAAAAATGTTCAATTTCAATAGCCTGGCTAATCAAAATACCTGGTCAATAAGGCATCTGGTGCTCAAAAGACAAGGATAATGTCGGTGCCAAACCTCGGAGATATCAAATCCATGCCCCTGGGCTACCCCGGTACGGCCCCCCAGCAGGCCCCCTCGGTGTGGACTACAAACCCCGTGCTGTCGTACTTTAATGATATCTACAACTCTGTTGCTGCCCGCAGAGCTGCTCTCAACCTGTCCAACCCGGGCACCATGGAGAACATTAACAAGGAGGTGTCCAAGGACGTGTTTCTGAACAATTACTTCTTTACCGGACTGCGAGCGGATCTGTCAAAGTCCTTCTCCATGTACCCCATGTTCCAGGTGTCCCACTCCTTCTCCCTGGGATCCCCTGTCATGCCCTCGTACGGATTCGCAGGATTCTATGCCACTGACGATGTGCTCCTGCAGGGCAACGTCGACAATGACGGTTCCGTCACTGGCCGCGCTCACTACCGATGGGACAAGTTCAACATTTCAAAGGCAAACATGCAATTCGCCGCTGGACAGCCCTCCATGCTTCAGCTTGAGCACGACATTCGAGGCTCGGACTTTAGCGTAAACTTCAAGGCACTCAACCCTTCGGTTCTGGAGGGCGTGTTCACCGGTGTTGCCGTGGGATCTCTGCTTCAGTCTGTTTCCTCTCGTCTGGCTCTTGGTCTGGAGACTGTGTACTCGGCTCAGTCTGCCCTGTACCCTCCTGAGGCTGCCGTCAACTACGTTGCTCGCTACACTGGCAGCGACTGGGTTGCTTCTGCTCAGCTCCAGGCACAGGGTTCGGTGGTTGCCTCCTTCTGGCGCAAGGTGTCCGACAAGGTTGAGGCTGGATTGGAGACCAACCTGTCGGTTGGCTTCTCTCCCCAGCAGCAGCAGATGATGATGATGGGAGGAGCCCCCGCCGGCGGTCCTTCTATCGAGGGAACCACCACTCTTGGTGCAAAGTACGAGTTCCGTCAGTCGATATTCCGAGGTCAGATTGACTCCAATGGTAAGGTTGCGTGCCTGGTGGAGCGACGAGTGCTGCCAGTTGTGTCGGTCATCTTTGCCGGAGAGATTGACCACTTTAAGTCTGCTTCTCGATTGGGTCTGGGTCTCCAGTTTGAGGCCGGTGGTGAGGACGTTTACGCTCAGGCCGAGGCCACTCAGATGCGCCAGCCCAGCCCTCCTATGTAATGTTAGAGAAGATCTGTATATAAGGCATAGAAATGTAATGTCATTGTCGATATCATAGAAAGCTATGTCGATATACGCATAGAAAGCTATCATTGTCGATATTAGCACATGTAATGCTATCTTCACGATGTCGTCAAATGTCATATAGGGCCGAATGCAATGCTATTATTACAATGTGAAATGACATATAAGGTAGAATGTAATGCTTCATGTCGTGCAATGGTATAAGAAATGTAATGCTATCATTACAATGTGCAACGGTCTATAAGCATTGAATGCTATAACAATGTGCAATGTCTATAAGGCATTGCAACGCTATCATCTTGTAGTGTAGTCATTAGGTATATCCGTTAGTATTACATTAAGAATCGTCGCGAGGAGCCCAAGACAGTCGGTTCCATAGCTTGCGGCCAACGTAGCCTGTCACCGTTACTGCTTGGTGGTAAAAGTCCGGTTGTTGTGGAAGCTGCTGCTGGTCATGTTCCTGTCGAGGCCGTGAAACATAGGCAATTGCCTCTGAAGCACTAGTACCAATTGTAGGAGGCGAAGTAGACCCCGGAGAGTTCATCAACCCCTTGTACTTTCGAGGCGAATCAGCAATCTGCACTGAGCGGTCGGAACGTTGGGATCGGTTAGACCGTCTTCTTGACCGTTGGGATGTCGGCCGCGGGGAGCCTGAAAAGGGAGATGGAGTACGGGGAGGGGGAGATAGAGAGGATGATGATGACACAGTATAGGACGGGAAAGACCCCTGCACTGGGGTACGAGGAGATTGGTTTTGGTTTGATTGGTTTTGGTTGGAAGATGGCCGAATGGTTGATGTCCGAGGCGTGGAAGGGCTTGCCTGGGGCGATTCGAGCCAGTCATCGTCCATTGGATTGAACCGTAGAGGAAAAGTGGACGATAAAATGTTATTGCGAGTAGCTAAAGGAACCAGAGGGTGGCTCAAATAGGAGGTTGTAGGCGCCAATGGGCCTACGAAGGGGGGTGGCCTCTCTTCGAGGACGGAAGTGTTGGAAGTGGCCCCTGAGGATGCAGAAGAGGATAGAGACATGGCGCTTGTGCTGGACGACTTGACTGAAGGATCCACTTCTGCAATTGGTTGCTCTCCAACCGACGAGGGCCCGGTCGGTTGGAGATATGGAAAGGACTGGGGGAACGACTCGAGAATTCGATCAAGAGTCGATGCCGATGACGAATAATCGGTACTAGGAGACTCGATTCCACTAGCTCCCGGTGGGTGTTCTTGCTGTTGTTCTTGCTGTGGCGGTAGTTGGACCTGTACCGGTTGTTCATGCTGTTCGTGTTCGTCTTTGTGTTCATTATGCAATTGGACATTGTCTTGTTCTGGGACCGGAATGTTGTGTTCATTTTTAGGTTGTTCGCTTTCATTATCTTCACTGTCTTGCTGGAGCTGTTCGTAATTATCTTCACTGTCTTGCTCTTTGAGCTCTTCGTAATTATCTTCGCTGTCTTGCTCTTGGAGCCGGTCCAAGGAATGGCACGAATCGGATTGAGATTCTTCAGAGTCCGATTCGACTCGTAGTAATGGGGTAGATACTGGCTTGTGCAGTCGCGAATCAGATACGTGTCGAAGTTGAGGAATGGTAAAAGTATCCGGAGATGAACTTCGTACAGCAAACGTGTGTCGCTTGCGCGACGCGATGGCGTTTCTATATCGACACGAGTCTTTAAACACTCGCTCTAACTCTGCAGCAGCGCTATTCTGAGTAGACTTTTTGGCGTCGGGGGCATCTGGACGCGTCTCATCCTGCGGAGCCACTAGCTGGACCCTATAGTACTTGCCAGGAATGGGCTGGGGAAGCACAAACTCGTCGCTAGACGTCCTCCACATTCGAGATTTGGGCAAAATGGGGTGTACAAACGATCCGCACTTTATAAATGCTGCCTTTTCGCGGCCTAACATTTTATAGATGACCAGCGTGCCAGACGCCACCAACGATTCCTTGATCCTGGCCTGTGGAGGCGGAGGAGAGTCGTGGTCGCCATGGCGAGGAGCTGCAAACTGGGTCAACCGCGTATTATACCCGGTGAACAGGACCACCGTGTTGTCTTCGTCGTCGGACATTGCCACAGTCCATCCACTTGAGCTCAATACACGGGATCCTTGAAGATGGTTCGGGTTTGGTCCGCGATCGTCCTCGGTATTATAAGCGCAATAAAATTAAATGTCAATCGTGGAGTCGGTACGATTGGATTGCCCCTGGATAAACAATCTTGACGTGGGCGCCGCACGGGTTGCTGCGCGGGTACGACACTCAAGTTGGTTGCAAGCTACCGCTTCTCTTACGATGCAAAGCAATGCTGGCGGTACGCGTGAGTGTGAGCGGTGGTGAATTCAGCAAAAGTTATCAGTCTTGCACGTTAGTGGCAGTTGTCAGTAAATGAGATGATATCGCCGGCATGTGACCTTAATGGGGCGCAACGGTACGGGTAGCGGGTAACGGGTTGTATCAGGTGGTATTCAGGTGAGATTCAGGTGGTCTGGATCAGGTGATTAGACTCAGGGGGTGGTGGTCAGGTGACTGATCGAGATTTGTCTGGCGCTGGAATAAGCCAACAGGTGAGTTGATATAGGAATGTCAATTGGCATAATTGGCTAAACTGAGCAATGGATTGGCTCAAGTATGTACAAAGTACACATTGTTGCCCTTTTAAAGGTCACTTGTTCGATTGGCCGACCGTAAGTAAATTTCAGCCATTTATTGCCTTTATTCAGCCTTGAACTAGTTCAACTTGTCACTGCGAGTGTAACAGACAGCGAGTGCAATGCTACAGTTTCGAAACATCGCCCGAGCAAGTGTGCGGTTGCCACGATTGGCCCGATTCAATTCGTCCCACGCCCAGGTCACTCTGGACGACGACGCCGGCGCTGCTGAGATTGACGGCTTTTTCAACTACAAATGGGGCCGATGGCTGGAGAACAATGACCAGGAGCGGGCAAAGCGAGAGACCCGGTTCTCGCTCAAGGGTCTGTACGACGTGCTGGAGCAGCATGTGCCTCGCGACGGTAAAGCTGCTGGCGAAAAGCTTCAGATCAAGACCATTGGCGCTCTTCACGAGGGCAAGCACCACAAGGTGTACAAGATTGAATTGGCCAATGACGCCGGCAACTACGTGCTGCGAATCCCATACTCCCTAGGCCACGATGAGTACCGTAAGCACCGTATGCAGAGCGAGATTGCCACCATGGACTTTTTGCGCAAGAAGCACTCGCTGGCGGTGCCCGAGGTGCTTGCGTGGTCCCCCGTCAAGGAGAACCCATTGGGATCCGAGTATACTCTTATGCAATTCCAGGAAGGAGAGCTGCTCATGAAGTCGTGGAACCCTGCTGTAGATGACATTCAGGGCAAGTCCAAGATTATCAAGCCCGTGGTGGACTTTATGGACAAAATCTTGGCCACTCCGTTTAACAAGTACGGAAGCTTGTACTTTACGGAGGATGTAGACTCAAAGTACCAAAACGACGTGCCTTACGCCAATGAGCGCGACTCCAGCTTGGTAGACCGATGGAGAATTGGCCCTACTACCGAGTCTCGGTTCTGGAAGGCGGCCACTGCTGATGCCCTCAAGGCTACAGAACACCTGCGAGGGCCCTTTGACACTGCTAGTGAGTACCTCCTGGCCACTGCGGCCATCCAACAATCGTACCTCACTGCCGACAGCGAGGCCACCCGAACCTTTGAGCAGTACGCCTATGTAGTACCCGAGCTGTTCAAGGAGGAGGAATTAGCAGACAACCCTGTCCTCATGTCCCCCAGACTGCACCACCCTGATCTGTCGCCTATGAACGTCATTGTCAACGGCGACAAGAGCTATCTGGTAGACTTTGAGTCCACTGCCATCCGTCCTTTCTTGTTGCACGGAGCTCCAAAGTTTGTTCAGCACAAGGGTCTCAAGGTGTACTCGCTCAAGGATATCCCTGAGTACGAAGAGATGCCTCCTCAAGAGCAAAAGTCCATCCAGTACCTGCTGGCTCTGACCCAGAACCAGTTTGCTTTTGAGTACCTGTTCAAGCAGCTTGGTAAGGAGGACCTGTTTGGCGCATTCCTGCCCTCTATCAAGCGCCGACAGCAGCTGGTGCAGACTGCTCTGGAGTCAAACTCTCTTACCTACCCCGATCTGGCTTATGACCTTGGTATGCTCTCTCAAGAATGGCAGTTCCTTGGTCTGGACCGGGAGAGCCCTCTCAAGTTCACCGACCAGGAGCTCAATGAGCTTGCGTCAAAGGTAGGCGAGTGGAACCAGTACATTCTGGAGCACCCGTTCATGGAGACTGGAGGCTGGCTTCCTTCCGACACGTTTGACCAGCTTGTATCCGAGGGACACCTGGTCAAGAACGACAAGGGAGACTATGAATACAAGAGGCAGTAATTATCGTCTATCAATTGATCAGCCTAATTGTCTATATCAACTATATCATCTATATCATCTATATCATCTATAGTATCTATAGTATCTATAGTATTTGTCTGTGATCAACCTATAACTGTTATCTGGAGTGGTATTCAATTCAATCTGCAACAGCGTCTCAAGTTATCTTACTGGATTGTCTGAACAAATAATTCCATACTTTATTCTCAACAGTAATAGTCTAACCTCTTTGCCTTTTCTCCTCTTCACCTACCTTTGCCTACCTTTGCCTGCTTCGCCTGCTTCGCCTGGTTCCGTATGTACGGCGCTGTTCGCTTCACCAGTTGACCAGTTCACTTCACCAACGACAACTCAACCTCTTGTTGAACCCACTGAAATGCCAGGACCTCCTCCGCCTCCTCCGCCACCACCTCCTGCGGCATTTGGAGACCTGTCGTCGTCCAAAAAAGCTCCGTCGGCTGGACCCCCGTCTGGAGCGCCCAATCGTGATGCGCTGTTGGGAGACATCCGCAAGGGTGCCAAACTGAAAAAAGCGGTTACCAACGACCGGTCTGCTCCTCAGGTAGGAGGACGAGTGATTGATGGTTCCGGGTCATCGTCTTCAGGACCAAAGAGGACTCCGCAGGCACCCCCGGTTCCTTCTTCACGGCCCGCTCACCACCACAATGACAGTCAAGATGGCCAAGATAGCGGCGGCAGCGCGCCTGCTCCGCCTGCTGACGGCCCTGCTGCTATGCTAGGAGGCCTGTTTGCACAAGGAATGCCCAAACTGCGACACCGTGGAGGAACTGTAGACACTGGAGCTCAGTCAGCGCCTTCGTCAGCTCCTCCTGCCCCTCCAGCGGCGCCTCCTCCAGCACCAGCATCATCGTCGACAGCGACTAAACCTTCTAGAGCACCGCCAGCACCTCCAGCGCCTCCAGCACCACCTTCACCAGCACCTCCAGCACCACCGGCACCTTCATCATCAGCACCTAAACCTCCATCGTCTGTACCACCTCCTCCGCCAACTTCGGCCCCTCCACCACCATCATCAGCGCCTCGAGCTCCCCCTGTACCCAGTGCTCCTAAACCGCCATCATCGAGACCCCAGGTGCCATCTTCTCGGCCTGCAAAGCCGGTGTCAACTCCTAGTTCTGAAGACAATTCTGGACCATCTGGCTTTTCCCTGCCAAAGCTTCGCCATGTCTCTTCACCGGCGTCTCCTGGAAAGCCCCCTGCTACACCTCCCGTACCAAAAGCAGCACCTTCAGTACCAGGCCACAAGCATGCTGGATCGGCCAATTCGTCCAATTCGCTCAACGTCCCTTCGTCGCCTGCACCGCCAGCACCTCCACCACCACCGCCTACTTCAGCACCGTCTGCGCCTAAATCGCCAGCTCCTCCCGCTCCTCCACCACCTCCTCCCGCTCCTCCCTCTTCAGCGCCATCAGCACCAAAGTCTCCAGCTCCCCCGGCGCCTCCTCCACCACCTCCTACTTCAGCACCTTGGGCACCTAAATCTCCTGCACCTGCACCTCCTCCCGTTCGCGCTCCGGCGCCTCCAGCTCCAGAAGTAAAGTCGCCTAGTCCTCCGGCACCTCCTCCTCCTCCTCCCCCTCCAGCGCCTGCTCCAGCTCCAAGGTCATCGTCACAGTCATCAATTCCATCATCACTGATGCCAAAGGCGCCTCCACCACCACCGCAGGCACCTCCTGCTCCTGCACCTCCTGCAACTCCTTCAGAACCTGTAAAGAGTCCTCCTCCTCCACCTCCAGGACTGCGCAATGGACGAAGAGTTACCTCAGAATCGTCTTCAGTCCGAAAGATGGATGCTTCGGCCTACACGCTGGCTCCTCCCAGTGCGTCCAATGGGTCTGCAGGAGGCAAGGAAAAGCTTGTAATTACCGACTCGCGATTCAAGTTTA